>AWOL01S0059281.1:0-14882 GCA_000715115.1 Nicotiana otophora | reverse complement strand
CGCAATACCAGTGAAGTATCCATAAATCAAAACACATTGCCCCTTCTGAAATGTATACTCTCATCAAGCCATACCGATTAGTAATATCATTTACCTAGTCATCTGAAACCGTCCATGCTGCCTATGAATTTATGCCCTTCCCTTCCAAACTGACCCGTGACCTTGCACATGCAATTCTCAATCTCACAAAACACCCCGCATCTACCATGCCATCCTGTGAAGAGTACAAGAATCTCATAATCAACCATGAGTCACAAGCAGAATACATACCCGATCAGTCAGAAACCTTCCATTTGATCTCATCCCGGAGAAAATCCCAATACGCAACATATTCCTCACCCCAGTAGGAAATATACTCCTCGAACCGTGATAAAACCATTGAGATCTTTTCGAAACCCATTTGCACATAACCAAGCTATCAGAATCGAATCTCTCTAACTCAGCCCAGCCACACAGGTCGCCAAAACCCAAGAGCATGGTCACGAAACACCTGTGGAGACTAGCCACATCATAAGTACCCAAAGAACCGATTATCCATTACTTTGCTGATCCAACCTACTACTACACTGTCCTATGTTTCCAAGTCCCTTCCAAATTGCCTTCAAATTGATACTTCTCCTTGCTGGAACACCATGATCCTTAACCAAAATTCACCACACAATAGATCCTAGTAGAAAACCATAATGCCCTAAGGCCCATAAGCCGCTGACTTCCCTCTTAAGCACCCCAAAGCACCACAATTGTGACACCCACTCTAAAGAGACCATATGTGAACCTAAAATTGTTTCCTTCAACTTCTTGATACTGAAATGCATAATTCACAATGATATAAAATGCCATAACTCTCGACACCATCCAATGCAAATATTAGATCCTAGACATATATTAATCCGAAATTCTCAATTGCTACATATAATTTTTGAATCCATTAGAACCATTCTCAATAGTCGTCTACTCTACTCAAATCTTAATTAAACCGACCAAATGGACCGAACGACCTGTGCCCTATTAGCACACCAACATCCAAGGGAGTAACCCACACTCCTAAGCAATCGAGCAAATTCCTACTCCATGTACACTACATCCTTCGCGAATAACCACTCAATTATTTTATGATTTCCATATACCCATAGAATGTAATAAAACCTGTATCCAGAAATTTCTTTACCCGAGTCATCCTCGATCTCGACCTCTGCAAGTCATAACTGATTCACCAGTATACCCCGAACAAAAACCGATACATCACATAACTGTGCAATCAACTCGTCGATAGCATACTCCTCCACTTGGATCAAAGCCATGGAATAAAACATATGATTACTTACAACAACCATACCCCATTACTACCATAATACAACAGTGAGATTCTACTAAATCCTTCATAAACTCGTGCAACACAAACCATCTAATTCTTCAAATTATCTGCAAATCTAGCGTTCATCCACATGATGGTTAAGTCAACTTCCACAAGCGATCCAAACTCAAATTGCAACATATATCATTCACCGGTAAAATATAACTCTCTATAAAGCATTATAGAGATCACACAACCTCAGGACGCCTCGCACGAGATAACCCACCTGCATTGCCTCTAATTGACATCTCTCTATACCCTTCCACAGTCACAACTACTACGCAATCACTTAATCTTCTCGATTATGAACTCATTAACAAGACATGAGAATCTACTTCACTCCACAACTAAACAACACGAGAGATCCCTCAACATACCCATAACGCGAGACCATACGCCAAATCAAGACAGAAATCAGACACCCCATAGTCCTTGCTACATCTCAAGTAAACTCTTCTCGTCACATTCGAACAATTTGAACACATCTCATAGTCTCATCATACTCACCACATAGCCATCCAATACACAAATTTCATAAATCCCAAAAGCACGTGATCACACAATCGAAATCACCGTACTCAAGCTACCGTCATAACCCGGCCTCAAGTCCTCCAGACTGGCCCATCATCAGCACACCAAAATCACATCTCGCACCTCAACCATGGAATCATAAGCCGTCGGTGCACAGCCGATACCGAGCGCTCACATGCACATACGAATGTGTGGAAGGAATTCAAAAAGTTACACTTCAAGCTGAATCAATGCCACACGATAAGGAAAGAAAGATGGGAAATATATCCTAAATGTCCTGTTGGCTCTCGAAGATAGGTATGGACGTCATCATACCGATCCGCAAGACTCTACTGACACTTGCTGATAACATGTAGAACCTATGAACCTAGAGCTCAGATACCACCTTGTCATAACCCAAAATACGACTAGTCGTGATGGAACCTAACCCAACCCGATAGGTAAGCCAATTATCAACTATCCAATTCCAATGAATTTAGTAAGGTAATTAATTAAAAGAAAATATATGAAACCAATAAATTTCTCCAAGAACTGGTAGTAAATATCATGAGCTTCTAAGAATAGAGTTTACAAAGCTAAAATGAAGTAATACATCATCTATTTAAAAAAATACATTAACAGAGTTTTATAGACCTAAGGTTACCATGAACAAGAGGCAGCTACAACCAGGATGCAGGTACATCTTCAAATCCAGCTCCCATCAAATACATCAACATCAACAGCGAACATCTTCACGCAAGGTACAACAGTTTAGTATGAGTACAACTGACCCCATGCACTCAATAAGTAACAAACCTAACCTTAGGTTCAAAGTAGTGACGAGCTTACACAAAGGTCGGGTCCAACACCAATATTCCACAACGGTTCATAACAACATAATACAAGGAACAAAAAAGGTATCTCAGAAATAAAATGCTTAGTTCGTTCACAGTTCCAGAAAAATAGGCATTACCTTTCAAGTATCACAGTGAAAATCCAAATCTTTTACAGAAAATGCCAAAATACGAGTATGTTTGAAAATAATAATTTTTCCCAAAATCCTTTCAATAATAATTAAGCTGTCTCATTTTCTTTCCAAATATCTAGTGTAAAACAAATGCATCACTATGCCCATATGTCAACATATGTGAGAAGTCATGAATGTCGTGATACCGTATAATATGAGGAAAATACATCTCTATGCATGTATGTCGTGTGTGTATATCAATGAAATGTATTTCAGAGATGAACTCATGTACTCACACTCTCAGAGTACTCAATCTCACTTTCTCACACATTCCACTCATCATGCTTAATCACTCTGTACTGTATATGGCCAATCCGGCCTAGGGAAGATCCATCCCAGAATATGCACATCAACTGATCATCAGTCACTCAGTACCGAGTAGGGCCAATACAGCCCGTGGAGAAGATCCATCTCCAAGTATATAATGTTTCAAACAAGATCCATGTCAAGGGAAGATCCATCCCTCAATAATATAAACCGCGCTCACTGGGGGGGTATGCAGACTCCGGAGGGGCTCCTTCAGCCCAAGCGCTATATCGCTGTGGCCTGCAGCCCGATCCCATAATATTTAAATAGCCATAAGGCTCGTTGTGACGTGATACTCGATCCATATATACATACAGCCCTAAGGCTCATTGTGGCATGCAACCCGATCCATATACATACATATAGCTCACAGCTCGACACCCAGGCCCTAACTCAGTCACCAACCTCTCCAGTCTCACTCACGGGCTCACAATGTCATGAAACTAGCCCGATAACAATGATGTGATTTATCAATAAATAACAACTGAGATTGAGATATGATAAGAACGCATGAATATGACTGAGTACGAAATATAAATGTAATCAATGAAATGACAGCAAGAACGACCACTATGGGTCCAAGCACTATCGTCATAAAGCATAAACATGTTATCTAGCATGATTGACAACTCAATTATTTTTTCACATGGTGAAAACATGGACATCGACAAAGTAGGACCACTATACAGTGCCATGGAAACAACAAAGTCTCAATTCACATGGTGCACGCCCACACGCCCATCATCTAGCACGTGTGTCACCTCAATACCAATCACATAACACGTATTTTGGGGTTTAATACCCTTAACTCCAAGATTAGAAGAGTTACTTATCTCGAACAAGCCAACTCCAACACCGAGCAAGCCAAGCAATGCTCCAAAATTCCATCCCGCGCATTCCAATCTTTGAACGGCTCGAAACTAACCAAAAACAACTCAAATATATCAAACAATGCTAAAGGAACCAATCCCGATCGAAAAAGATCAAATCTTGAATCAAAAGCCCAAAATCGGCTAAAAGCCCAACCCGGGCCCGCACCTCGAAGTCTGATAAAATTTACAAAATCTAACAAATCATTCAATTACGAGTCCAACCATACTCGTTTCACTCAAATCCGACTCCAATTCGATATTCAAAACTCAAAATTTCATATTAAAAAACTTTAGGCCAAAACCTCCAATTTCCTCTATATCGTTCACAATCCAATTACCAAAAACAAAGGTAGATTTATGATATAAAATTAAAAATGATTAGAGAACACTTATCCCAGTCCACAAGATGAAAATTGGTTCAAGAATCGCCTCAATCCGAGCTCCATAGCTCCAAAAATGAAGAAAGAACCAAAACCCTCGATAATATTGCTTCTGCCAGCATTTTCGCACCTGCGGCACATTAGCCGCTTCTGCGACATTACCTTCGCTTCTGCGGAATCAGCTGAGAACTCTACCCTTGCACCTGCGAACAAAATATCCGCTTCTGCGACATCGTAGGTCCGAGCCACCATCCGCACCTGCAAAATACCCCGCTCCTGCGCTCATCACTTCGCACATGTGCATCCGCATATGCGCCCAAATCTCTGCTTCTGCGGTCTTCCTCACCCAGTACTCACCTCGCCTCTGTGATGCCTTTGTCTCTTCTGCAGCCATCGCACCTGTGCAAAACCATCCGCAGGCGCGATCACACCAGAACCAGTAACCTTCAGTAATGTACTATGCAACGAAATTGATCTGAACCTCGTCCGAAACTCATCTGAGTCACTCGAGACCCCGTCCGAATATACCAACAAGTCCAATAACATAACACGGACCTACTTGAGGCCTCAAATCACGAATAACAACATCGAAACGACGAATCGCACTTCAAATCAAACTTAATGAAATTTACACTTTCAAATTCAATAACTCGTGCCGAAACATAGAAAATCAATCCGGAATGACATTAACATATGCACACAAGTCATAAATGACATAACAGGGCTATTGCAATTTCTAGAATCGGATTCCGACTCCGATATCAAAAAGTTAACCCCCGGTCAAACTTCCCAAAAATTCAACTTTCGCCATTTCAAGCCAAATTCCACTACATACCTCCAAAAAATCTTCCGGACACGCTCCCAAGTCCAAAATCACCATACGGAGCTATCGGAACCATCAAAACTCTGTTCCGGGTTCAAATTCACAAAAGGTCAAACTTGGTCAACTCTCTTAATTTAAAGCTTCAACCATGAAATCCATTCTTCTAATTCGATTTCAAATAACTGGAAAAACCAAAACCGTCGATTCACATAAGTCATAATACATCATACGAAACTACTCATACCTGTAAACTACCGAGCGAATTATAAATGTTCAAAATGACAGGTTGGGTCGTTACAAAATTATACATGATTTATAATAAAAAGATACATGTTATACTACATGTAGAGCTGTTATACCATCAAGATAGTCAGATTATTTAGGGTATAATTTATACATGTTATACATCACGTGTAATTATACATGAAATAATTTCTATTTACGAGATATTTCATGGCACTAAGAAGTATACAAGATATTTCAGTTATTTGCTTCCTATTAGTTGCTTCTCGTCTCTTTATATAATAATAGATGGCGTATGGAATATATGGAATACGAAGTTACGAATATGAAGATTGTCTGACACTAAGGACTAGTTATCTTAATTAAGGAGAAGTAGGTAACTGAAACTATGAATTATGCTTGATTTAAGGTACAATGTTTAAAGAATTTTGGCTAGGAATATAAATATTTTCTTGCCGTATGTGTAAAAGACCTAATGCTGCTACATCAGCAAAAGTTTTTCAATAATTTTGCCTAGTTATATTTTTTGATTAAAAAATTATGTATTGACTAGGTTATAAAGGAGAACTTCATCTCGATCCGCCGCCAACATGTTTCTGGACGACTTCTTCAAAAACTTTTATCCCTTTTTGTTTTGATTTGAAAAAGAAAAGACTTTTCTTCTCTCCTTCCATTTCTTATTAGTCTATGATATTAGCATTTAAAAGGAAGAGAACTACTCCTTTGCTATGGATATGCCACCACCATCATAGGAGCACAAAGTCCCACCACATTAATTTCAATTGGATGTTCACTCACTGTCACTTGTCAGTGGAGATTGACAATGGCAGACGGTGGTGTTGAAGCAGCTACTGGTATTTTTATTCTCGAAAACTGATTTTTTAACACCAGATTAAGAACAAATAATATAAATATTGATTCTAAACTTTATTCAAAATTAGTGTTTAAAATTAATTTATTATCTCTATTTGTACGATATAAAGAAAAAAACACAGTTCAAGATTCACATAGAAAATTAGAACAGTTCTATAATTTTTTCGGACTAGAAAATCAGCCTACGACTCCGATACCAATGAAAGAATACGTTAATCTAAAGACATTAGATAGCGCATAAACCGTAAAATGAGAACTTACTTATTGGCGTAGCGGAAGCGGAAGTAACGAATGAACCGCGACCAAAATCACTGGTCGGTGGTGGTAGTCACGTTGTCACGGAGCAAGCCCCTATATCACAATCTAAACCCTTGTCTCACTTTAGGAGAAGATTAGTGTAGGAAAATACTATAGATAGTATATGTTTTATTATATACAGTAAGTGTACTTATATAGAGAATACTAGAGTTACAGTAATTACTAAAATTACTGTGTTTTACCCTAGTGGGCCCTAAGAGCAAGGGTGGACTCTATTTCCTACAGTTGTTAATACTGCTGTCAATGTTTAGTGTTCTAATGACTAGATTGTACGTATTTTCTGATGCCATGTACTCTACAATTTACAAGGAGGAGTCCTCCACAAGCAAAGTTATTTTGTTGTGAAGCAAATACACATTGGAATGATTTATACCAATCTGTACCATCTAATCGAGGCTAAGGTTTATATCCTCCTCCATATAATAGTCATTTTTGGAATATATATACATGTTGGAGTCTTCCCTAACTCGTCTATCGTAATGGTGAACTTTTGAAGAAAAACAATTTTAATTGGCATTGTGTTCAACTTTAGTAACTTGTGTAGTAGTAGTAATTTTTTAATACGCAAAAAGTCAAATTATGTCTCAATATAAGGGGCTTTATTTCTTAGGATCCCCAAGTTTTTTTGTTGTTTTTTTCCCTTTGTTGTGCTTTCTGAAAATGTTACAATTAGGGCATTTGTTAATTAACTGACATCACTACTAAAAACGTGAATGGAAAATTTCGACGAAAAAACTAAATTTCCCACGAATTCGGTCAAAAATACGTTAAAACACGGTTTAATTCCGGGCATACGCCCACGTCATAAGTCACGATATGAATCTATCGGAGCCATCAAAACACCGTTCCGGGGTCATTTTTACAAAAAATAAACTTTGGTCAACATAATCAACTTAGGCTTCTAAGCCAAGAACCAAAGGGTCCAAATCAACTCAATACCTTCCCGGAATGAAACTAATCAACCCATCAAGTCATAAAATCACGATTACACACATGTGGAGCATAAAAAGAGAAAACGGGGTGTAAATACATAAAATGACTGGTCGGATCGTTACAGAAGGGGTAGTCCCATAATGGAGAAGAATGTTGAAAATTCTCGCTTCAATGAAATGATGAGAGATGCTTTTGAGATGTTCCTAGGGGCTCAATCCAAACCAAATAGTGAGACTAAGAGCTTCTTCAAACAGTTAGTGTAAGCTAGTTGTCTGTTGCATAAATGCTCAGTGTATTCCAAGTTGTCTATTGCAGTTAGATTACTAAGTATTACATTAGTGTCACAATCCAAAATCCGCCTAGTCTTGATGGCAACTAACCCGGACCGCTAGATAAGCCAAATATAATCAACACAACTCAAATCAAGTAATAAGAGAGAATAGATAAAATAATTGAACTTTCTATACAAATCCAAAGGACTGGTAGTACAAATCATGAGCTTCTAAGACTTAGAATTTATAAATGCTGGTACGAATAAATACATCATCTGTTTGAAGTTTACATTAACATATTATCAAAATCTAAATCTACCAAGGACAAGTGGCAGCTATAATCGAAACGTAGGTACATCTTCAATGCCAGCTCCCGCCATACACAGCGACTCCAGCTCCAAATTCTGCATGCAAGGTGCAAAAGTATATTATGCGTACCACCGACCTCATGTACCCAGTAAGTATATTGTCTAACCTCATTGAAGTAGTGATGAGGCTTTTTAATTAAAAGATATTCACTGTTATAACCTGTGCAGTAGACTAGCAATAGAAACAGTTCTAGAACATAACATATAAGAGTTAAAGAAAACAATTATGTGAGGCAGTAAATGATTACTATAAGAAATCATAGTAGTAAATTCATAACTTTCATGGTGTGAGAAATGTACTCAAGATATCAAATCAAATAGCACACCAATACCCTTCGTTCGTTTATCTCATCCTTACCAAATATATGAATGTAGGTCAAATCAACTGGCACGACAACACCCTTCGTGCATTTATCTCTTGCTCATCGAGCATACGTATAACAGTACCAACCAGGTGAAAGAAATGCCAATAACAATAATGATACAGTGGGATATATACAGGAAGCAATAATGATCAACGCAGTGCATATGGGCAACAATAATAGAGTAGATATAAGGCATAGAATTAAGGATAACATTTAAGATAGAGGAACATAAATTTTACTAGCTAACATGGTAGAAGGCTTAGATGTAGATATAACAACCATGAAAGAAAGCATGATCATTATAAGCTAAACAAATATAATGCATGAATAACATGGTAGAAGGCTTATACGAAAGTGCAACAAATGAGAAACGGCACAAATGCAGATATGACAAACAAGAAGGAAAGCATGACATTTGCTAGTTAAACAGATAGAAGGTACGGACAACACACCAACAATTGAGATAGAGGACAAAGACAGAACAACAACATCAAGTCACATAGAAAATATAGGTGCAACAGTAACAACTCAAGATAAAGGCATGAATGTATACATAAGGAAACGATATCACCACATAATGCATATCTCTCATTCTCGGCTACACGAAAGCACCCTTCGTGCTATGAACACATGATAATATAAAAATATGGCAAATGCAATGACACGACATCACCCTATGTGATTTTACTCTCATCCTCCCATGATAATGTAAATAAAAACTTGATAATGTAAATGAAATGGCATGGCAACACCCTTCGTGCTTTTACTCTCATCCTCATATGATAATGTAAATAAAAACTTGATAATGTAAATGAAATGGCATGGCAACACCCTTCGTGCTTTTACTCTCATCCTCATATGATAATGTAAATAAAAACTTGATAATGTAAATGAAATGGCATGGCAACACCCTTCGTGCTTTTACTCTCATCCTCATATGATAATGTAAATAAAAACTTGATAATGTAAATGAAATGGCATGGCAACACCCTTCGTGCTTTTACTCTCATCCTCATATGATAATGTAAATAAAAACTTGATAATGTAAATGAAATGGCATGGCAACACCCTTCGTGCTTTTACTCTCATCCTCATATGATAATGTAAATAAAAACTTGATAATGTAAATGAAATGGCATGGCAACACCCTTCGTGCTTTTACTCTCATCCTCATATGATAATGTAAATAAAATGGCACGGCATCACCCTTCGTGCTTTACACTCTTCCTCACATGATAATGTATTGTGATGACCCAAAATGTCATATTTAAATTTAATAGGAAATTATGTATTCTAAGACCTTGAAAAGCACCATTTATCATTCCTCGACTTGCGTGCGTAGTCTGCAAAAAGTTTCCGAAAAGTTTTCATGTGAAAAATGAATTAAAATGTGAAATAGAGCTTTAAAACTCAATTGAGTTGACTTTAGCCAACATATTTAGCAAACGGACTTGGATCAGTATTTTGGAAATTCCGGTAGGTCCGTATCGTGATTTGGGACTAGAGCGTATGCCAGGAATCGAATTCCGAGGTCCCTAGCCCGAGATATGGAATTTTGATGAAACATTAAAAGCTTAAAAGCTTAATGACTTTTAAGAAATTACTGATGTTGGATTTATTGATTTCGGGTCTGTATGTTTGTTCCGGAGCCGGTATAGGTCCACTATAATATTTATGACTTTTCTGCCGAATTTGGTAAGAATCAGAGTTGATTTGACGAGATTCGGATGCCCGATTGTAAAGATATAAGTTTTAAAGTTTTTTTGAAAATTTCCTTTGATTTGGTGTCCAATTCATAGTTCTTGGTGTTATTGTGGCGATTCGATCATGCGAGCAAGTTCGTATGATATTTTAGGACTTGGGTGCATGTTTGGTTTGGAGTCCCGAGGGCTCGGGTCGATTTCGGGTGGTTAACAGATCTTTTTGGACTTGAGGAAAATGCAGAAACCTGCTTCTGGTTTCCTTCTTCGCATTCGCGAGGGGAGTCTCGCGTTCGCGAAGAGCAAATTGGGGCTGGCACATTTTATGCTTCACATTCACGATAGAGAGAACGCGTTCGCGAAGGCTTGGGATGCGAATCTTCGCGTTCGCGATCGAAGCCTCGCGTTCGCAAAGGGAAAGAGACTGGCCAGGTCAATTGTCTTCGCGTTCGCGAAGGCCAAGCAGGCAAGCTTCGCGTTCGCGAAGTAGCCCTCACGTTTGCGAAGAGTAAAAGTTGTACAGCACAAAGTTGTGCTTCGCGTTCGCGAGAGTATCTTCGCGAACGCGAAGGGTAAAAATCCTAGAAACAGAACTTAAGTGCTGAAAATGGAGTTTCGACCCATTTTCAACTCCTTCCCATTTTTGAGCTCGGTTAAGGCGATTGTTGGGCGATTTTTGCGGGAAAATATTGGGGTAAGTGTTCCTTATCCTATATTAATTATATTTCATGATTCCATACTCGTTTATATCATGCATCCGTGAATTTATGGAAGACAAATCAGCTTTTTCTAAAATCTTCCAAAAACGCAAATGTAAGATTTGAAGGTCCATTTGACATCGGAATTGGATAATTTCGGTTTGATTGGACTCGCCTTAGAATGGGTGTTCGGATTTTATAAGTTTTTTCGAGATTTGAGATGTGGGTCTCACTGCCGAGTATTTTAATGAGTTTCAGATTTTTATCCGAAAAATTAGTAAATTCATATGGAATTAATTCCTAATATTCGTATTGAATATATCGAATTGTTTGTGAATAGATTTGAAGCTTTTGGAGACAAATTTAAAAGGAAAATCTGTGGTTGAATAATTGATTGGAATTTGCAAAGCGAGGTAAGTGTCGTGGTTAACTTTGACTTAAGGGAATAGAACCCTTAAATTATTTGTTATGTGAATTGCATGTGAACGACGTATAGGTGAGGTGACGAGTGTCTATACGTCGTCAAATTAATTTTTTGTCTGCTTACTTCAAAATCATAAATTATTTTAAATCATAAATTAATTATCATAATAATTGTTTCTCTCCTATTCTTTGTCAAATATTAATTCTTGAATTCCTGCATTAATTGTTACGTGCTATTTGAATTACGTGTTTAATTGTTATTTGACATTTAGCATATTAAATATTAAACTACCTATTTTCTCCCTGATTCCCATAATAATTTGCTATTTGTCATTTTTTATTTCATGATTAAATCATAAATATTGAATGTTTGTTGTCTTATAATTTTATATTAATTGTTACATTTATTGGAAAAATTTCTTCTATAAGAGTTGATATATGAATATGTTGGAGGAGCGGGTTGCACGCCGCAACATGATTGATTATAATGAATATATTGGATGATCGGGTTGCACGCCGCAACAGACTTATTAAAAGTCCATATTGGAGGATCGGGTTGCACGCCACAACAGACTTATAAAAAGTCCATATTGGAGGATCGGGTTGTACGCCGCAACAGACTTATTAAAAGTCCATATTGGAGGATCGGGTTGCACGACGCAACAGACTTATTTAAAAGTCGACATACATATATATATATTGGGGGATCAAGTTGCACGTCACAACAGACTTAATTAATGTGAATATATTGTGAGAGCGGGTTGCACGCTGCAACAGAATTGAATGTGAATATATTGTGAGAGCAGGTTGCACGCTGCAACAGAATTGATGGAAATGATAATTGGTTATGACTGCTGAGTTGGCTTCAATTATTATAAATGAGTTGCCTGAATTATTTTTATTATTATTGTTGTTACTAATATTGTGTACAGGTTAATGTAAGTGACCCGCCTTAGCCTCGCCACTACTTCGTCGATGTTAGGCTCAGCACTTACTAGTACATGGAGTCAGTTGTACTGATACTACACTCTGCACTTCTCGTGCATATTTTGGAGTTGGTCCCAGCGGCGTACCGTAGACTTGATCGGATTTCAGCTACCAGAGGAGACAACTGTATGGCGTCCGCATTTATGAAGTCCCCGTCTATTTTTTTTTAGTTGTGTGTTTATTTCCAAATAGCTTTATTTTATTTATTCTAGAAGCTCGTGCACTTGTGACACCAATTCTGGGATGGTATTTAGACACCGTTGCATTTTTGGATTATTCACTATATTTCAAACTTTGCTTCCGCTTTTGTTCCCTTGATTATTAATAATATAAAGATTGTTTAAAAATTGGTTAATATTATTCTAATGTTGGCTTGCCTAGCAAGTGAAATGTTAGGCGCCATCACGGTCCGAAGGTGGGAAATTTGGGTCGTGACAATTTGTATCAGAGCACTAGGTTACATAGGTCTCACGAGTCACGAGCAAGCTTAGTAGAGTCTGAAGGATCGGTACAGAGATGTCTGTACTTATCTCTCAGAGGCTATTAAGTTTAGGAACAATATCGCCTCTTTTATTCCTTATCATGCGACATTAATTTTGCTTGAAACCTATATCTCACATTCCTTTGTATCTACTCGTGTATGACATTGCGCACTAAGTATCAGTTGTGCGTCGACGGTTCGTGATACCGCAGATGAACTACGAGGGAGCCAAAGATGCTCAAACATTGCCTCAACGTGTGATTCCGACTGAAGATGCGGACGTATAAAGCGATCACCCAGTGAATAATGCGGGGGGTGCAACGTACCTTGGCATCTTGTTGATTCATACGAGTTGTGAAGGTTAATATTGTGGACCATCGAACATGGTGAACTATGACTTCGCGCCGAGTGGGGGAGTCCACTATCAATGAATGGATTGCGAGTCATGTGTTATATTAGTTTTGGCATGTAATGTATATATGTGGTACTGAAAGGTTCTTCCAAAATTTACATGTGTTTAAGGCCTGAGATCTTATAGAGAATAAGGTTGGGACTTACGGTATGTCTACCTCCGTGATAATCTTATACTTCAGTACCAAAGGAGTTAGAGAAACAACATTAAATTTACAGAAGGTCTACTTAGCGTTGACGTCATGGTTCCGGATTTTGGGGTGCTTCGGAGGAAGTACAGTGGTTGACGAGATTCTAGACTGTGTGGTTTGTGCCAAGATTTGTCTGTATGGAGCTCTACTTTTGTAATCGTTGTGTATAAATAGGGGTAAGGGTTACCTCTAAGAAGAATCGAAGAGTATGTTAAGAAATGGGTCAGCTCAACAGTGTTGAGTCCGCATAACAAAAGAAGAATTTGGTATTGGGAGAGATAATTATCCACAGGTGTCTGTGTCAAGCATACGAAGAGGGCAGACCAGTCAATACAACACCGCCCACTTGGCTCGGTTCTCAGAAATGCTTTTGAAAGAGTTTGTTTCCCGGACTCTCCGTAATGCATGGCGCATAGGGTTTGAACAATTGTGTCAGGTCACCATGAAGGTGTCATACTATGCCATCGGGTTCAATAAGTTAGCCCGTCATATTCCTACTTTGCTTCCTACAGCCAGAGAGTGAGTCCACAGACTAATTAAAGGACTTAGTTATGATCGTAAAATTTTGTATGACTCAGGAGCTACAGACTAATACTTTATGTTTGCTAGTGGTATAAACTGCCAAGATAAGGAGACCAAGATGCTTCGAAGTTCTGGGGGATTCAGTGGGTTCTACTAAAAAACAATCATTATGGAAGGGGCTCGGGCAGTCGGCCAGCCCAGTCCCACATTGGATTACCCGGAGTGATCTAGTAAGTTCTTTTGATGCACCACCGGCATGAGTTTCCTACGATGGTTATTCCACTCATCTGGCACAGACTCAATATGAGCAGCCAAACCCGCAAAGGGGTTGTTATGAATACAGCGATACTAGGCACATTATGAGAAAATTGTCCCAAATTTGGGAGAGGCATATTTCATCAAAGCACTCAGGCTACGTTCCCCATTGCAGTTACTACACCACCCACACGACTGGTTAAGGATGGAGGATAGGCGGGTAGAAGGCGTCCTAGAGGTGGAGACACAACCGTTGTTATATTTGTTTTATGGTATGGTGGAGGTCGTTACTTCAGATAGTGTCATTATAGGTACGATCTCGATTTAAAATAAAAAAATAATTTCCTTAACTTGATTCGGTTCTGAGAATCAAGACGAGTCATCCTATTGTGCTCCACTTATGAGTGGGCTTCGTAATTCTATAATCTACTTATGTGTCTACTTCCTGTTGGGAGGTTTTATGGAGATAGCTACACCTATCATTCCATAATGGACTCTAATAAGATTTGTGAGGATAAAGGTGCCTTTCTGGTACTTATTTCGGTATGTTTTGATGTATTTTCGGATAAT
>AWOL01S0059279.1:130412-145668 GCA_000715115.1 Nicotiana otophora | reverse complement strand
GAGGTAACATGATTAGTTTGCTTACGATGCATTTTTACGTACAAAAATATAGGGTGTAACAGTAAGTCTCTTGCCTAACCTTGTAAGAGGAAATTTATTCCATATACGTTTTAAATTACTATTTGCTTCTAATTGTGGGTGCTACGTACATACGAGGTGATGAGAGTCCGTGCATAGCTACTGATCATGCTTAAGTCCGGGTAGTTTTAGGATCCAAATCATGAAATGCTTGTATTGTTTGCACTAAATNGTAACCTCAGAGGTAACATGATTAGTTTGCTTACGATGCATTTTTACGTACAAAAATATAGGGTGTAACAGTAAGTCTCTTGCCTAACCTTGTAAGAGGAAATTTATTCCATATACGTTTTAAATTACTATTTGCTTCTAATTGTGGGTGCTACGTACATACGAGGTGATGAGAGTCCGTGCATAGCTACTGATCATGCTTAAGTCCGGGTAGTTTTAGGATCCAAATCATGAAATGCTTGTATTGTTTGCACTAAATTTGTTAATGTAAGTGCCTAAATTATATTGAAACTTGATAAAGGATTCGTAAAGGCCGAATTTCACTTACTTTGAGTATTGGTGGGTTATTTGATCGTTAATAGTGCTTCCTTGTGTATTAGTCTTGTGATAACTTTTAAACCGGATGTTCATAGAGTATTCGCTCTTCTTGTGGAGCGGGTCGAACGTCTCGGCAGCATAATAGATGCATCTATGGTTCGTGCCGCTCTACCCTCGGCAGTGTACATATTATTCTAGATCGGGTTGTACGACCTCGACATAAATCGTGCGTGTTAATGCTTGGAGCCCGAATACACTTGATATTAATTTCATGACTTGAGAGGTTATAATTTATTTATTGGCCCGGAATTGATTTAGAGTTAGTATGTGTTAGTGGGAGATGTTGGAAATCACTATCAGTTAAAGAATCATTTAAATCACTGTTTGTTATTGTGTTAATATTATTATTCACATATTCTATGTCTATTTAGCATTTCTGCATTTTATTGTTAGCCCATAGTAAGTGTCGATGTTGACCCCTCTTCACTATTGTTTCGAGGTTAGACTGGATACTTAGTGGGTACATGTTGTTTATATACTCGCGCTACACTTATGCACTAATCATGTAGGATCTGAGGTGGGAGCATCTGGTGTTCATTCAGCACCCGTCGTCTCTCTCTTTTGGATTTACTTTCTGTCTATCTCATTTCAGACATTAGCTTTGGTGTTTTATATATTCTACTAGTTGCTCATACACTTGTGACACCGCATCTCAGAAATATGCTAGTAGACTCTTGATGGTTTTTGAGTATTTATTTCACCAAACTTTTTCTTTTATTTGTTTATGCTTTAATTTATCAAATTTTCCACTTCTCATTCACTTAATAAATAAAGATCAACTACTTTGAAATTATTAAAAGGATATATACATGGCTAGTTCATTGTTGGCTTGCCTAGCGGCAACATTATGCGTCATCACGACCTACAGGAGAAATTGGTCATGACAACATGGTATCAGAGTACTAGGTTCATAAGATCAGGCCTAATAGAGTCTTGCGGATCGGTGCAGAGACGTCCGTAATTATCTTTGAGAGGCTATAGGGTGTTAGGAAACTACTCTTTCTTCATCTCCTATCGTGCAGTTGATGTTGTGCTAAGTAGAGGACTAGGGCGTCCTAGAGTTCCTCCAGTTGTTCCACTGGTGGATTCAGTGGAGGATCCAATTATTGAAGAGCAGGGCGGGGTGCCTGCACCAGAGCCGGCCCCGGTGGATTTTAGGTCAGCGTTAGGATTCCAGGAGGTCATGGGCTGTATGCTGCGGTTCATGGATCCTATAATTCAAGCTGGTTTGTTTCTAGTAGACCCAGCCACATCTCAGGAAGGAGGGGGAGCACAGACCCCTACTGCTCAGGCTCCAGGGCGTGCAACTGTCTTATATCAGACCCCGGGCGCACTACCCGTGGGCGGAGCTCAACCAGTTGCAGCAGCTATACCTGAGCCTAAACCAACTACGGCTGGCGAGCCGCAGAAGCTATTCGACCGAAGGACTAGGCTACACCCTCATGTCTTTGGAGGTGAGCGACATGAGGACCCCCAGGACTTTATTGATCGTTGCAGAGACAGAATGCACAACATGAGGATATCAGAGTCCCATGGGTGGTTTGTTTCCACCTTTCAGCTGGAGGGCAGCGCCCGTAGATGGTGGTAGTCCTATCTTTTCGGCAGCCCAGCAGGTTCTCCTCCCATGACTTGGGACTAGTTCACACGCCTCTTCCTGTAAAGATATATTCCACCATCTCAAAGGGAAGAGTTGCAATTTCAATTCAAGTAGCTCCAGCAGGTCCAGATGTCGGTGACCGACTGTGAGGCGAGCTTCTCTGAGTTGTCTCTCCATGCACTCATGATACTTCACACTGATGCAGAGAGAGTGCAGAGGTTCGTTGCGGGTTTGCACTCTGGTATCTAGGCCATTATGGTCCGAGAGGTTGAGATGGGGACTTCATACGAGCTAGTTGTAGAGATATCTCGGAGGATCGAGCATATTCGTCAACGGAGCCGAGAGCAGTTGACGAGGGATAAGCGGTTTCGATATTCTGGAGGTCTCAGCGGTGCTCCGGCTGAAGGAAGAGGCCAGTTTGTGAGGGGTCAGCCTATCAGGACCACATATCCAGTACCGCCGCCTCCTCGGGGTGCTCCGATGCGGCCCTATTTCAACGCCTTTCATGCATGCTCCTACCATCCACCAGTTATTCGAGGTTCCTCCAATGGGCCTTCAAGCCATCAGGATCAGACTTTAGGTCAGCAGTCCACCGTATCGAGAGGTTGTTTCGAGTGTGGGGATCACGGGCATGTGAGGAGGTTCTGCCCCAAGCTTCGGGCAAGGCAGTACAGCAAGTTCAACAACCTATGATTGCAGCACCAGCTGCCACGCCAGGCGTCTGTCCACCCAGAGGCAGAAGGCGGGTGGGTAGGGGCCTTCCTAGAGGTGAAGGTCAGTCAGGTGGCATTCCAGCCAGGTTCTATGCCTTTCCAGCCATACTAGATGCAGTAGCCTTAGATGCCGTGATCACATGTATTATTTCTGTCTACGGTAGGGATGCTTCGATATTATTCGATCCAGGGTCAACATATTCATATGTTTCATCTCTGTTTGCTCATTTTCTGGGTGTTCCTCGTGAGTCCTTGGGTATTCCTATTTATGTGTCCACACCAGTGGGCGATTCTATTATTGTAGATCAGATCAATCGGGCCTGCATCGTGACTTTTTATGGTTATGAGACTAGAGAGTATCTTCTGTTGCTCGATCTGGCCGACTATGAGATCATACGTGGCATGGACTAGTTGTCCCCATATCACGTCATCCTTGATTGCCATGCCAAGACTGTTACCTTGGCGATGCCAGAACTGCCTAGATTTTAGTGGAAGGGTTCGTTTATTAGTGCATCTAATCGGGTTATCTCTTTTCTGAAGGCTCAACACATGGTTGAGAAGGGTTGTTTGGTTTATCTAGTTTATGATCGGGATAGTACTACAGAGACTCCGGCGATTGATTCAGTGCCTATGGTCCGGGAGTTCTCCAATGTGTTTCCTTCTGATCTTCCAGGCATGCCACCAAATCATGATATCGATTTCTATATTGATTTGGATCCAGGTACCCAACCTATCTCTATTTCACTGTACCGTATGGGTTCGAAAGAATTGAAGGAGTTGAAATAATAGCTTGAGGAGTTGCTAGCAAAGGGGTTCGTCAGACCAAGTGTGTTATTCATGAACAAAGATGGGACTATGCAAATGTGCATTGATTACCGCTAGTTGAACAAAGTTACCATTAAGAACAAGCACCCATTGCCGCGTATTAATGATTTGTTTGACTAGTTGCAGGTTGCCAGGGTGTTCTCTAAGATCGACTTGAGACCGGGGTATCATCAGTTGAAGATTCGTGATTCGGATGTTCCGAAGACGGCTTTCTGGACTAGATATGACCACTATGAGTTTCTAGTGATGTTCTTCAGTTTGACTAACACCCCGACAATGATTATGGATTTGATGAACCGAGTGTTTAGGATAATATTTTGATTCATTTGTCATTATCTTTATTGATGACATTTTGATCTACTCGCGTAACATGAAGGAGCACGAGTAGCATTTGAGAGTGGTGCTTCAAACCTTACGGGAACATAAGCTATATGCTAAGTTCTCCAAGTGTGCGTTCTGGTTAGATTTTGTGGCATTCTTGGGGAATGTTGTGTCAGGCGAGGGTATTAAGGTAGATCCTAAGAAGATTGAGGCAGTTCAGAGTTAGCCTCATCCTACCATAATGACCGAGATCAAGAGCTTCTTGGGGTTAGCAGGTTATTGTCGTCGGTTTGTGGATGGCTTCTAATCTATTGCAACACCTTTCACTAGATTGACCCAGAAGCGTGCTCCGTTCCGATGGTCCGATGATTGCGAACGAGCTTCCAGAAGCTCAAGACCGCATTAACTTCAGCACTGGTGTTAGTGTTGTCTTCCGGTTCAGGGATGTATACTGTGTATTGTGATGCTTCACGTGTTGGTCTGGGGTGTGTATTGATGTAGGAGGGGAGAGTTATTGCATATGCTTCATGCCAGCTAAATCCAGATGACAAGAATTACCCCGTACATGATTTGAAGTTGGCCGCGATAATTCATGATCTCAAGATCTAGAAGCATTATCTTTATGGGGTGTCTTGTGAGGTTTACACCGATCATCGGAGCTTGCAGCATTTGTTCAAGAAGAGGGATCTCAACTTGAGGTAGCGCATGTGGCTTGCGTTATTAAAACATTATGATATTATCATCCTTTATCATCCGGGCAAGGCAAATATGGTTGCGTATGCCTTGAGCAGAAAGGCAGAAAGTATGGGTAGTTTGGCATTCATTTCAGCATATGAGAGGCCATTAGCTTTGGACATTCAGTCCTTGTCTAACAGACTTGTGAGGTTGGATATTTCAGAGTCCGGCCAAGTTCTTGCATGCGTCGTCGCTCAGTATTCATTATTAGAGCAGATCAAGGCTCGTCAGTTCAATGATCCTCACTTGTTGGTTCTTAGGGAGACGGTGCTACAGGGTGGTTCCAAGGAGGTTGTTATCGGTGAGGATGGTATTCTACAGCTCCAGTGTCACCTATGTGTTCCTAATGTTGATGGCTTGAGGGAGAAGATTCTAGAGGAGGCACACAGTTCTCGGTATTCTATTCATCCGGGGCTCCGAAGATGTATCGCGACCTGAGGCAGCATTGTTAGTGGTGGAGGATAAAGAAGGATATAGTTGTGTATGTGGCGATAAGTCTAAATTTCCAGCGGGTTAAGTATGAGCACGAGAGGCCAGGTGGCCTACTTCAACAGCTGGTTATACCTGAGTGGAAGTGGGAGCGCATCACTATGAACTTCGTAGTTGCGTTGCTGCAGACCTTGAGGAAGTTTGATGCAGTTTGGGCCATTTTTGACAGGTTGACCAAGTCGGCACACTTCATTCCGGTTGTGACTACGTATTCTTCAGAGAGAATGGAACATATTTACATTCAGGAGATTGTTCGGTTGTATAGTGTGCCTGTTTCCATCATATCAGACAGAGGCCCTTAGTTTACTTCGCATTTCTATAGGGCAGTACAAAGTGAGTTGGGGACCCGGGTAGAGCTCAGCACAGCCTTTCATCCACAGATCTATGGGCGATTAGAGCGGATAGTTCAGATATTGAAGGATATGCTCAGAGCATGTGTGATTGACTTTGGAGGGTAGTGGTATTGATTCTTTATTTTGGCCGAGTTTTCTTATAACAACAGTTATTAGTCCAACATCGAGATTGCTCCATTTGAGGCTTTATGTGGTTGGCGATGTCGTTCGCCCATCGGTTGGTTTGAGCCCGGTGAGGCTAGGTTATATGGTACTGATTTAGTGAAGGATGCCTTGGAGAGAATGAAGTTGATTCATGAGCGACTTCGCACAGCACGGTCGAGACAAAAAAGTTACACGGATTAAAAGGTGCATGATTTATCATTTATGGTAGGCGAGAAGGTTCTCTTGAAAGTCTCGCCAATGAAGGGAATCATGAGGTTCGGGAAGAAGGGCAAGTTGATCCCAAGGTTTGTAGGTCAATTTGAGATGTTGAGACGAGTTGGGGAGTTCATCCGATTTTCCATATGTCTATTCTCCGGAAGTATCATGCCGACAGGGCGCATGTGTTAGACTATAACACGGTTCAGCTAGATGAGAGCTTGGGATATGAGGAGGAGACAATTTCCAGGTTCTCCAGTTGAAGTCCAAGAATATTTATACGGTGAAGGTTCAGTGGAGGGGTCAACCAGTCAAGGAGGCGAATTGGGATACCGAGGAGGACATGCGAAGCAAATATCCACACTTATTCGGCACTCTAGGTACAATTCTAGACTTGTTCGAGGAGGAACGTTTGTTTAAGAGGTGGAGAATATAACAACCCGACCGGCCGTTTTTGTTTCTAGATCCCCGTTCCCTTAAATAATACTCTTCATATGTGATTTTAATATATTATGACTTGTGGGGATGGTCAGTTCGAGTTTGGTAGTGTTCGGGTTGAAATCGGAATACTTAGTTCCTTAATATTGGCTTAAAATGATTAAGTTTGACATGAGTCAACGTTTTGAGTAAACAGCCTCGAAACTGGGATTTGACGGTCCTAATAGGTTCATAAGATGATTTTGGACTTGGTCATATGTTCGGATCGGGTTTCGGATGACCCGAGAGCACTTCGACGCTTAATATTGAAAGTTGGCACATTGAAGATTTTTCAAGTTCTTTAAATTTGGTTTGGAGTATATTTTGGTGTTATCGAGGTCCGTTTGGGATTCCGAACTTGAGAATAGTTACGTGTGGTGATTTATGACTTGTATGCAAAATTTGGCATCATTTCTAGTTGATTTGATAAGAATCGAACGTGTGGAAGTGTTTCTAGAAGTTCATGAGTTTCATGATTTAATTCATGGATATTGGCGTCCGATTCATGATTCTAGATGTTATTTTGGTGCTTTGATGTGGTGATCGAGTTCGTACGGTGTTTTTAGACTTGTGTGAATGTTTGGTGTGGAGCCCCGGAGTTCGGTTGAGTTTCGAGCGCGGTTTAGAGTGTTTTGAAGAACTTCAGTTTTGCTGGTTTTTGACTGGTTCTTCAGGTCTCGCAAATGCGATATCTTGTTCGGGGAGGAACTGATGGATTCGCATTTGCGAAGTCACCTGGGCGTAGCAGTTTTCGCATTTTTAAGTTTTCTTCCGCTTTTGCAAGATGCCATGCTTCGTATTTGTGACTGAGGCAGAGTTGGTCAGGCTTCACATACGTCATCTACGACCTTTGCAAGGGCTTTTTATTACGGGACTTAGCTTCATTTCCCACGTGGTCTTAGGCGATTGTGAGAGCAGTTTGTGGAGGGATTTCATCAACATCAAGAGGTAAGTGATCCCTATGAATTCTTTAGCTAAATACGTGAATCATAGGTAGATTTAACATGAAAAACTTGTGAAATTAAAGGGGGATTTGTGGGAAACCTAGGGTTTTGGTAAAAATAAGATTTGACCACGAAATTGGTTGTGGAATTAAGAAAAAACTATATATTTGAGTTCATGAGGCTATAGGTAATATTTATCTTTGAATATTTCCGAAATCCGGGCATGTAGGCCCGGAGCTGAAATTTAAGAAGCTTCCAATTTGGGTTGAGTAATTACTCTAATAGGTAAATTATGAACTTGTGAGAGTATATTGATTAGTTAATATAACATTTGGCTAGCTTCGGATTATTCGGCACCAAATTGAGGCTTTAGAGCGAATATGTGGGTCGCAAAGTGAGCTTTGAGACGAGGTAAGTCTCTTGCCTAACCTTGTAATAGGGAATTCACCCTAAAGATGTTTTAAATTATGGTTTGCTTCTAATTGTGGGGGCTACGTATGAACGAGGTGACGAGGGTCCGTGCGTAGCTACTAATCATGCTTAAGTCTGGGTAGTTTTAGGATCCAAATCATGAAATACTTGTATTGTTTGCACTATACTTGTTAATATAAGTGCCTAAATTATATTGAAACTTGATAAAGGATTCGTAAAGGCCGAATTTCACTTACTTTGAGTTTTGGTGGGTTATTTGACCATTAACAGAAATTGTGCTTCCTTGTATATTAGTCTTGTGATAACTTTTAAATCGACTATTCATAGAGTATTCTCTCTTCTTGTGTAGTGGGCCGAACGCCTTGGTAGTATAATAGATGCATCTATGGTTCGTGCCGCTCTACCCTCGTCAGTGTACACATTATTCTGAATTGGGTCGTACGACCTCGACATAAATCGTGCGTGTTACTGCTTGGAGCCCGAATACACTTGATATTATTTTCATGACTTGAGAGGTTATAATTTATTTATTATCCCGAAATTGATTTAGAGTTAGTATGTGTTAGTTGGAGATGTTGGAAATCACTATCAGTTAAAGAATCATTTAAATTACTATTTGTTATTGTGCTAATATTATTATTCACATATTCTATGCCTATTTAGCATTTCTGCATTTATTGTTAGCCCATAGTAAGTGTCGATGTTGATCCCTCGTCACTATTTCTTCGAGGTTAGACTGGATACTTACTAGGTACATGTTGTTTATGTACTCACGCTACACTTCTTCACTAATCATGCAGGATCTGAGGCAGGTGCATCTCGTATTCATTCAGGCGCGCACCCCCATTATCCTGAGGCATAGTGGTGAGCTGCTCTCTGAATCTATTCTGCAGCACCCACCGTTTCTCTCTTTTGGATTTACTTTATATCTATATATTTCAGACAATAGCTTAGGTGTTTTGTATATTCTACTAGTTGCTCATACACTTGTGACACTAGATCTTGAAAACATGCTAGTAGACACTTGATGATTTTTGAGTATTTATTTCACCATACTTGTTCTTTTATTTTTTTATCCATTACTTTAGCAAATTTTCCACTTCTCATTCACTTAATAAATAAAAATCAAGTACATGGCTAATTCATTGTTGGCTTGCCTAGCGGCAACGTTAGGGGCCATCACGGCCTACAGGAGAAATTGGGTAGTGACATCTGCGAATAAAATTTCTAGGTAAAATCCCATGTAATTAGCTTTTTTCTTGTAGTGCTTGACGATTTTCAAATTTTTGTATGTTATAATCCACGTCATATGCATGAATCCGAGCGACCGATTCCGAATCGCCTAAAGTTTTGCAGGCCCATAAAAAATGGCTTAATTAAAAATAATGATCCCTTCGACATGACTGTTCCTCGTTTTTGGCATTTCATGTATAAAACAGGAATTCGAGACGATTTCCCAATTTTCGTGTGTTGTAGTCCACGCCATTTGTATGAATCCGAGCGACTGATTCCGAATTGCCTAAAATTTTACGGGCCCATAAAGAATGACCTAATGAACAATGGTCAAAACTTGGCAATGATCGTTCCTCAGTTTTGGGCGTTTTAGGGCCAAAACAATAGGAATTCGGGACAATTTCTAAATTTTCGCGTGCTAGTCCACGCCATCTGCATGAATCAGAGCGACCGGCTCCAAATCACCTAAAATTTTGCGAGCCCATAAAAACGATCTAATGAATAATAGTCATCTCTTAGGCATGATTGTTCCTCATTTTTTGGCGTTTTAGGGCCGAACAATAGGAATTTAGAATGATTTTTACATTTTCGTGTGCTATACTCCATGCCATCTGCATGAATTTGGAGACTTCAACGAATCACCTAAAATGTTTTGGGCCCATAAATAAGACCTAATGAACAATATAATCATCGCTTTGGCATGACTGTTCCTCATTGTTTTGGCATTGTAGGGCCATAAAATAGGAATTTAGGACAATTTGTTTGCCATCTACATGAATCCGGGCGACCGATTCCAAAACCGGCTAACATTTTACGGACCCATAAAAAACGATCTAATGAAGAATAATCATCGCTTTTGCAAGACCATTCCTAGGCTTTTGGCATTTTAGGGCCAAACAAGAATTCAGGACGATTTATATATATTCGTGAGCTAATCCGTACGACCGACTCTGAATCGTCGTAAAATTTTGTGGGCCCATAAAAATTACCTAATAAATAATAATCATCACTTTCGCATGATCGTTCCTCATTTTTTGGCATTTCAGGTGTATAAAACAGGAATTCAGGACGATTTCCAAATTTTTGTGTGCGTCATCTGCATAAATAAGGGCAACATTCTTCGAATCGCCTAAAATTTTGCGGGCCATAAAAATGACCTAATGAACAATAGTCATCGCTTCCGCATGACCTTTCCTCATTGTTTTGTCATTTTAGGGCAATAATATAGGGATTCGTACGATTTCTAAATTTTTGTGTCCTATAGTCCACGTCATCTGCCAGAATCAGGGCAACTGACTTCGAATCGCCTAAATTTTTGTGGGCCCATAAGAAATAATCTAATGAATAATACTCATCACTTCAGCATGATCGTTCCACATTTTTTGCCATTTTAGATCCATAAAAATAGGAATTCATAGTGATTTTTAAATTTTGCATTTGCTATAGTCCACCACATCTGCATGAATCCAGGCGACCAGCTCTAAATCGCCTAGAATTTTATGGGCCAATAAAAGACAACCTTATGAAAAATAGTCATCGCTTCGGCATGGCCGTTCCTAATTTTGTGGCGTTTTGGGGCCATAAAACAAGAATTGAGGATGCTTTTTAAATTGTCATGTGCTATAGTCCACTCCATCTGTATGAATCTGGGCAACCGACTTCGAATCACCTAAAATTTTGCGGGTCCATCAAAAATGATCTATTGAATAATAATCATCGCTTCGGCATGCATTCCTTGTTTTTGGCGTTTTAGGGCCAAAAAACAAGAATTGAGGACGTTTTCTAAATTTTCGTGTGCTATCATCCACGTCATCCGCATGAATTCAGGCAACCTGCTCTGAATCACCTAAAATTTATGGGCCCATAAAAAATGACCTAATGAACAATAATCATATTTGCTATAATGACCCAACCGGTCGTTTTGAGATCTAGCGCGTCGTTCAGCGGTTCTAGGCCTTGAGTAGCTTCACTTCATGTATTATAACTTGTAAGAAAAATTCTAATTTCGGACAGGAGGTTTTATTCGGATGGAAAATTCTAATTTCGAAAACTTTAAGCTGGAAGAATTGACTAAGGTTTGACTTTCGAGTAAACGACCTCGGAATTGGGATTTGAAGGCTCCAATAGTTTCGTTTAATCATTTCAGACTTGGGCGTATGTTCGGGTTGAGTATCGGATCGCCCGGGAGCATTTCAGTGCTTGTTAGTGGGTACCATTTATTTACATACTCATGCTGCACTTCTCCACTAAATGTCTAAGATCTGACAAGTTCATTTGGTGATCATCTTGGCGTGTAGGTGCAACTGTTGAAGAGACTTTATGTGAGCTGCATCCCAGGCTATGCATTGTGGTCCACAAAGTCTCCATCGTATTATTTTATTTATCCTGTCTCATTTACATTCTAGACATATGTTGTATTATTATTGCACTCCTTAGTAAATGCTAATGTACTTGTGACACCGAGTTTTGGGGTATACTAGTTGATGCTTACAGTCCTGTATATTATCATCGTCCTTCATTTCTCTTATAAACTATCATTTTGTACATTCTCGTGGATTTAAAAGTGTAAATTTCCATTTTTATTAATATTTGGGATTTTGAAAGTAATAAAATAAGTAATTAAATTCATCAATCACTATTGGCTTGCCTGACTGCGGCGTTAGACGCCATCATGACCTATAGTAGATTTTGGGTCATGACATTTTTTGCATGACTATTTCTCGTTTTTTGGCATTTAGGGCCATAAAATAGGAATTTAGGATAATTTCTAAATTTTCGTTTGCTATAGTCCACGCCATCTGCATGAATGCGGGCGACCGACTCTGAATCACCTAAAATTTTATGGGCCCATAAAAAATATTCTAATGAACAATAGTCATCGCTTTGGCATGATCGTTCCTCATGTTTTGGCGTTTAGGGCCAGAAGCCATATGCATGAATTCGGTCGACCGGCTCCGAATAACCTAATATTTCGCGGGCCCAGAAAAAATGATCGAATGAACTAAGTCTTCACTTCGTCATGACCATTTTTTATTTTTTGGCATTTTAGGGCCATAAAACATGAATCCAAGATTATTTTCAAATTTTCGTGTGCTATAGTCTACGCCATTTGCATGAATGTGGCCGACCGGCTCCGAATCGCCTAAAATTTTGCGGGCCCATAAAAATGACTTAATGAACAATATTCAATGCTCGTCTTGACCATTCCTCTTTTTTGGCGTTGAGGGCCATAAAACAAGATTCATGATGGTTTTCAAATTTTCGTGTGCTAGAGTCCACACCATCTGCATGAATTAGGGCTACCAACTTTGAATCATCTAAAATTTTGCGGACCCACAAAAATAACCTAATGAACAATAATCATTGTTTCGGCATGACCGTTCCTTGTTTTTTGGCATTTTAGGGCTATACAATAGGAATTCAGGATGATTTTCAATTTTTTGTGTGTATAGTCCACACAATCAACATGAATCTGGGCGACCGACTTTGAATGCCTAAGATTTTGTGAGCCCATAATAAACCATATAATGAACTATAGTCATCACTTCGCCATGACCGTTACTCATATTTTGGTGTCTTAGGGCGAAAAATAGGAATTCATGACGATTTCAAAATTTTGTTTGCTATCGTTCACACAATTTGCATGAATCTGAGCGATCGACTGTGAATCACCTAAAAAAATTTGGGCGCATAAAAATGACCTAATGACGAATATCATCGCTGCGGCATGACCGTTCCTCATTTTTTGGCGTTTTAGGTCTATAAAACGAGAATTCAGGACGATTTCCAAATTTTTCTGTGCTATAGTCCACACCATCTTCATGAATTCTGGAGACCGGCTGCAAATGTCCTAAAATTTTGCAGGTCCATAAAAATTGACTTAATAAATAATAGTCATCGTTCGGCATGATCGTTCCTCCATTTTTGGTATTTTAGGGCCATAAAACATGAATTCAGGATGATTTCTAAATTTTCGTATACTATAGTCCATGCTATCTACATGAATCCCGGCGACCCACTCCAAATCGCCTAAAATTGTGCGGGCTAATTAAAACGACCTAATAAATAATAGTCATCGCTACGACATGATCTTTCATAATTGCTTTTCATTTTAGGGCCATAAAATAGTAATTCAAGCCAATTTCTAAGTTTTTGTGTGTAATAGTCCATGTCATCTTCATGAATCCATACGACTGGCTCTGTATCTTCTAAACTTTTGCGGGCCCATAAAAAATGACCTAATAAGCAATAGTCATCACTTCGGCATGATCGTTCGACATATTTTATGTTTTAGGGCCAAAAATAGGAATTCTGGATGATTTCTAAATTTTCCTGTGCTATAATCCATTCCATATGCATGAATCTGGGAGACCGGCTCTGAATCGCCTAAAATTTTATGGGTCCACCAAAAATTACCTAATGAACAATAGTCATCGCTTTGTCATGACCGTTCTTTTATTGTTTTGGTATTTTAGGGTCATAAAATAGGAATTTATGATGATTTTCCAATTTTCGTGTGATATAGTCCAAGCCATCTCCATGAATCCAATAGATTGCCTCTGAATCGCCTAAAATTTTGCAGGCCCATAAAAACGACCTAATGAACAAGAGTCAACACTTCGACATGACTATTTCTCAATTTTTCGCGTTTTAAGGCCACATGATTCAGGATGATTTCCAAACTTTTATGTCCTATAGTCCACTCCATCTGCATAAATCTGGGTGACCGGCTCCGAATCGTCTATATTTTGCGGCCCCATAAAAATGACCTAATGAACAATATTCATTGCTTCGGCATGACCGTACTTCATTTTTGTGTGCATAGTCCAAGCCATCCGCATGAATCCGAGCGACTGACTCCGAATCACCTCACAATTTTGCGGGATCGTAAAAAATCACCTAATTAACAATAGTCATTGCTTCTCCATGACCGCTCCTTATTTTTTCGAGTTTTGAGGCCATAAAATACAAATTTATGATCCCGCAGGCAGTTCTAGTTGCCTCCATCATGGCCGGGTACCTGATCAATGTGGGTATCGTGATGTCAGCCAATATATCTGTGGTCGGCATGCCAAGATGATACCTCCTACCCGTATCCCAACACCATTACTGTGTATCTTACGGATGCACAGCTAGAGCCAAGAGATTTTGATACGAAGGTGCGAGTGAAGAAGTCGTTCTCATGGTATTCGACGATGGATGCACATAACTCTAAGAAAAAAGGTTAGCCGATTACCACCATAGGCCAGTCTGATAAGCCATCGGTGGTAGCTACATAGACAGTCAACATGCCATCCACTTCAGTAGAGCCTTCAGCCAGTGCAACAGCTATACCCCCACCTCCAGCCTCAGTGCCTCCAGCAGCCCTCATTACAGGTTCCACCTCGGCTTTGAAGCCGGTGACGATGCCCACTGCTCCACTATCTGCGCTTCGAGTCTCCCAGACACTGGCAAGCCTCAACAACTGGATGCAGACAGCTACTGCAAACTGTCTGACATATCTAGTAATATTGCAGCACAGTCCTCCACTCTGGCACCCCAGATTCCCCCCACAGTTGAAGAAACTTTGAAGAAGCTCTTGGAGAATCATAACACAATGATGGCCACTTTAGTGCAGCATGGGTCAGTGATAGAAGAGAGTTGGGCAAGGAAGTGAAGAAGATGCAGAAATCCTAGGCCTCCAAGAAGTCAGTGGACAAGCTCCGGAGATAGGTAACCAAGATTGAAGCAGCCGGAGACATTCCATTTGACATGTTGATTGACCCGCACCATCCAAGCCTAGATCCTACAGCACATACAGCACCAGCTGACCTGTCTGAGGAGCGAGACATTATTGCTGACACTGTCGAGGCAGTAGGTCAGATGTTTACCAACCCATCCACTCCCGGAGTGGAGGATGATGAGATCCAGTTGGATGAGGCTGAGGTCGGTGACACTGCTGTGGACACAGAGATGGCCAAGGAGACATAGGGAGTTTTCTTCACTCTTACCCTTCCTTCACTCTTATTTTGTCAAGCATTGGGGACAATGTTTATTTTTCTTCGGGGGGAGGGGGTGGAGTTTGTTTGATATATTTTGATGATTCTCAGACAATCGGTTTGTAATTCCTTCTTTTTCGTTATTCTGTATATATTCTCTCTTTTTCTCTCT
>AWOL01S0059279.1:70676-128320 GCA_000715115.1 Nicotiana otophora | reverse complement strand
ATATATATATATATATATATATATAATTGTCTCCTTTTGTCTTTTTGTTTTCTTGTGCAGAGGGCCTTTCGGAAACATCCTCTCGACTACTTCGGGGTAGGGGTAAGGTCTGCGTACACACTACCCTCCCCAGACCCCATTAGTGGGATTTTACTAAGTTGTTGTTGTTGTTGTTGTTGTTGTGTGTGTATATATATCTCTTCTTTCATTATGTATATTGGTTATGCTTTCAATAGTTTTTGCTTTGTGGCTTCTTTACATGTGTTCTCTTATTAGTTAGTATTTAACTACTTAGGTTCTTTTTGAATTAGTAGCTTCTTTCTGATTTATTAGCCTATTTTGTATTTTAGTAGATAATAAGCCTTTGGTTTTCTTAATGCTACAGTTATTTTCATAGGTAGCTTTTGTGTGAACCGGGTGACTCTTCCCAATGATGGATGGCATGACAACCTTCTTAAGGGACTGAGTCTGTTTTGGTGTTTACGCAATAATAGTAGTCGTAATGAATAAAAAGACCTAATTAAGTCATGCTCGAAGAGTCAAACATGCTTCACTTGGTATCAACATACTTAACTGCATGCTTATGGTTAAAAACAAATCTCTTGGAAAGAAATAGCTCTAGTTAGTGACTTTGTGACTCTTGTATTGACTTAGGCAATCATTGAGTGGTTTAATCGAACCATAATGATTTTCAATTGTGAATGTGGCCGTTGTGGTCCCTCGACTCTATCCTCTTTAACAATCCAGTTGCGTGCGAGGTGAGAATGGTCTTAAAACTTGCCCCGAATGTGTTTCAAGGCAAAATCTTAAGCTTTGATTGACTTGAGAAGTGATTGTAGGATTTCGTTGACCCGCTTGAATTTTTCCATTTCCCACCAATGTTGTTATCCCAAGTCAACCCATTTGAGCCTCGAGCCTTTCTTATTTGATAACCATGTTACAAGCCTTTACCTGTTTTTTCGTGACCCTCTCTTAGCACCCGAGCTTTTCTTAACACTCTTGTGATACAATTGGATAAAAAAGTAAGTTTGGGGGAAAGATGAGGAGCTTGAGAGAGGTATCAAGATACAAAAAGAGAAAAGGAATGATGAGAAGGAAAGGAAAGAACAAAAAGAAAAATGCAAAAGAAAGTGAATAAGTGGAAGAGTTGAAGGGATACGAAGAAAAGTAATGATACAAAGCAAGGAGCAATCAGAGAGGGAGGAAATGGATGTCATGATCAATAAAGAGTGATGCTAAATCTCTCTAGTTCCCCAAGGAAAAGAAAGTGCCTCAAATAATTGGCAAGGCATGAGCCGAGAACACAAAAATGGAGCGCTTAAGGAAATATGAACCCGCTCTACCATAGTATACTCAACCTTAGTCCAAAAGCCTTCATTACATTCCGAAAAACCCCTACGTGATTTCAAGCCGAGTGAGCTTACATTAGTGGCGATCTATATGAGGGGCAAACTTATGGTACTTAAAGTCGTACTTGCGTTATTCTTTTGAGAGAGATGGGTGAACCTTTCGCAAATCCTTGCTTTGATTGAGTGCTAAAATTCTTAAGTGAGATAGGCAAACGAAGAGTAGAAGAGGATGAGTTTGGAATCCACAATAACCTACATGAAAGAGCGAGCTTCCTTGATGAATAGAGTCAACTCTTGATGTTCAAGTGTCACATTAGAACTATATGTGCATAAAAGTTTAGCTTGTCGCCTTGTTGATAATACATAAGTAGTGTGGGTAATTGTTGGTCCCAATCAATGTGTGAATGACACAGCTTTGATTGGATGGAATGCCCCTTAACTTGTGGAGGTGGGAACTATTTTATTTGCTTGATGACAAGCAAAGACCTAAGTTTGAGGGAGTTGATAAGTGGGGATTTTGACTACTTATTAGCACCTTTTAGCTTTTGTTCTAGTCTAAAAGCATTGAATTGTGTTCCCGAAACTGATGAAATATGCTAAATTGCAGGAATATTGGAAGATGGACTCCCGAGATGAAATCTAACTCAAAAATGAGTAATCTAAACTCAAGGCAATAAAAGGCACAGAAGCTCACAAAGTGCGGACCGCAGAATTTCATCTGCGGCCGCAGATGATGAAGGAAAGTCCAGCAGACTTTTGTGCAAAGTGCGGACCGCACATGAATTGTTCGGACACAAAAGCTGGGCTAGGAAAACAGTTAAGTGAATGTGCGAATTCCTAAGTTCCAAGTCCCTTAGAAGTGCGGACCGCACAAGAATTGTGCGGCCGCAGAAGAAGTGGCTTGTGACCGTAGAACAAAGTCACGATCGCAGTTACAAATATGCGGACCGCAGAAAGAATGCCTTGCAGCCGCATATCAGAATTATGTGGCCGCATACCTCCAGTTCCTGACAAGTTGAAGAAATCTACGGACCGCACATGGAATTGTGCGGCTGTAGAACCTCCCGAGGGGCATATGTGTCCGAAATTGTCAGCTTTGTATAAATAGAAGAGTTTCACGAAATTAGGTCAACTTTTGACATCAGCAGCTACAGTAGCCGTTTCTCTTTACTTCTTTTAGTAGTTTTTCATATTTTAGGATATTTTAACATAGATTTTATTATTTTGATTTCACAATATGAGTTTAATTATCATTTCTTCTTATATTTCTTTAATTTCAAACATGAGTAGCTAGATTCTTCTAGGATTGTGACCCAACCCTAGTGTGTAAACCTTATGGGTGTTTAACTTATGGCTTGTTTATGGTTGGGTATTTATTATTTAGCCTTGTTCATACTTTAATTTGTGAAATTAATGGTTGCAAATATTAGTTCATGCCTATTTGACTTAGTCCCTACTTGAGAAAGATAGACTTAGTCTAGGACAACTTGGCTAACAAGAAATTGGGTCAATCGAGAAATTGACAATCCCAATTAAAGGGTTCAATCTAGAGATAGTAATAACCCGACTTGAGCTTTTATCAACCATTTTGTGCAATACCCATTTGGACTTGAGAAAGTCAAATTGGGAAAAATCACTCTCTGGCCGAGAGGTATTGAGTGGGTAATTGAGAGTTTATAGCTATAATACACCCCGAATAACAAAACAAGCATTAAGATTTATATCCCATAAGGCAAACACCTAGGTGATGGCCATAGCCCTAGGTTTTTTACTAAACTTGAAAAACAACAAAAATAATTTCTTAGTTTTATTTATTAAATTTGCAATCTTAGTTTAAATAAGACATAGAATCAACCCAATTTGTGGAAGTGTAAATTGAGGTAGTTGAAACTCACGTACTACAATATATACGCCTAACTCCCATATATAACTTCCTGACTCTTGTTGGGTACTATCATTGCAATCGACTGTTTCATAACCTTGAATTGAGGTGTGAAATTGGACGAGACCACCCGTCAAAAATAACTTAATGAATAAGAGTCATCGGTTCGGTTTACCGTTCCTCTTTTTTTCGCATTTTATGGCTACAAAGCGGGAATTTATGACGATTGCCAAATTTTCGTGTGCTATAGTCTATGCCATCTGCATGAATCCGGGCGATCAGTTCCGAGTCGCCTAAAATTTTGCGGGCCCATAAAAATGACCTAATGAATAATAGTCATTGCTTCGGCACGAGTATTACTCAGCTTTTGGCATTTTAGGGCCATAAAATAGGAATTTAGGACGATTTTCAAATATTTCGTGTGTTGTAGTCCATGCCATCTGCATGAATCCGGGTGACCGACTCCGAATCGTCTAAAGTTTTGCGGGCCTATAAAAAATGACCCAATGAATAATATTCATCACTTAGCCATTATCATTTCTCATTTATTGACGTTTTAGGGCTAAAAATAGGAATTGTGGACGATTTCCATATTTTCGTATGCTATAGTCCACGCCATATGCATGAATCCGGGCAAAGCGGCTCCGAGTCGCCAAAAATATTACGGGCCCACCAAACACAACATAATGAAAAATAGTCATCGCTTAGGCATGATCGTTTTTCATTGTTTTGGTGTTTCTGGGCCGTAAAACAGAAAGTTTTGACGATTTCTAAATTTTTGTGTGTTATAGTCCACACCATATGCATAAATACGGATGACCGGCTCCGAATTGCCTAAAAGTTTGCGGGACCTTAAAAAAATATCTAATGAACAATATTCATTTCTTCGACATGACCGTTCCTTGTTTGTTTGGAGTTTTAGTGCCATAAAAAAGAATTGAGGACGATTTTTAAATTTTCGTGTGCTATAGTCCATGCTATTTGTATGAATCCAGGCGACCGGATACAAACCACCTAGAAATTTTGAGGGCCCGTCAAAATGAACTAATGAACAATAGTCACCTATTCGGCATAATCATTTCTCGTTTTTCGGCGTTTTAGGATCAAAAGCCAATCTGCATGAATCCTGGCAACCGACTCCGAATAATCTAAAATTTTGCGGGCTCATAAAAACTGATCTAATGAAGATTAGTTATAGCTTTGGCATCATCGTTTCTCGTTTTTTTTTCATTTTAGGGACATAAAATAGGACTTTAATACGATTTCCAAATTTTTGTGTGCTATAGTATATGCCATCTGCATGAATCCGGGTGACCGGCTATGATCGCCTAAAAGTTTGCGGGCCTATAAAAACGACTTAATGAACAATAGTAATTGCTTCGGCATGACCGTTCCTCATCTTTTGACATTTTAGAGACATAAAACTGGAATCCCTTATTGGGTTAACGACCTAATTAACACGCCTTATTGTGGATCCGGTCCGATAGCAATTTTCCAACATTAGGAAAAATAAGTCTCGTATAACTAATATAGAGCTATGGTTAGGTAAAAATAGCACGGGCTAGCCAGTGTTTGGACTGGTATTTGAAAAATAGCTAGCGCTTGCAAAGTCATTAAAAAATAGCCACTATTTTGCTGCAACACGGAAAGTTCCAGCATAATATACTAGAGATAGGTGCACCTATGTATGAACTTCTAGCATAATATGCTCGAACTCCAACACATGAAAAGTTCCAGCATAATATACTGGCAATTGAAGAATATGTGTATAAACTTCCAGCATATTATGTTGGACCTGTATATTATGATGGAAGTCAAGTATATTATGCTGGAATATTTTTCAAATTTTGAACAGTGTTTTCGTTCCGATTTATCTTTACATGAAAAATTGCTAAATTTTGATGACTTTTGAAACTATGGCTACTTTTTAATTCCCACTTGTAAATCTGGCTATTTTTTGAATTTAGCCGTATTAGAATAAGTAACTAGACATAATTAATGCAACATTTGGCTGACATGTTAAATGTTACCTTATGTATGCAAGATTCTGTGTACAATTTTATCTGCATAAAATTAAATCTCAAATTAGAATACGTGTTGAGAGGTTATGTGTCCTGTTATGTCTTGATGATCTAACAAACTTAATGATAAGAACCAGATAGGGAACCTGTTTCGCATCCTCAACGTGCTCAAGATCAATAAGTCTCAAGTCTGGGACATGTTCCAACACTTAGAGTCAAAGAAATAACAAAGGGAACATATGGACATCAGTTCCCTTGCTGAGTGTACCAGTTAACTCCCCACAGCTGTAAAGTCGCTGCAACTATTCCTCTGCACACACGCAACAGTGCAAACAATGCAGCAGTTACTTTCTGGGAATGCCCTTGTACTAAATATGCTTTCATCATGCAAGTGATGTCACATGTGTAATATTAACATGAAGCGAAGGGAAAACAACACACTTGTACATTCTAGAATTCATCAAGCTTTCTCTCAAGTTTGTTGCCAACTTGCAAGTGACATTTAGGGCTTCAAGAATAGAGAAACATAATAACGAAGGACCAATTTCCTGCATTGAGTTATTACATGTCCCTAGTTATGTTGTACCTTTGTTAAAGTAATTTACTTGTAAGTTTTACTTAGCTTAGCTAGAAGCACTGTGTAGTAAACCTTTTGTAAAATCATAAACTTCGTGTTTGTGTCTTAACTAGAGCTAGTTGAGTTGTGAGCTTTGTAATAAAGTTATTACAAGGAGGCTTGTAATAGAGTAATTACATGTGAGTGAGGTATTAAGGTTTTAATTCCTAGGTTACAATAGGTTGTAATCTGAACTTGCTCAGTTTGTGAAGTTGAAATCCTACGAGTGTAGGTCGTGGTTTTTTATCCCGTGAGCTAGGAGTTTTTCACGTAAAACTCTACCGTGTCATTTACTTATCTCTTTGTGTGTGTTCTCTGGGAATTGATAGTGAACCCGGTTCTCTATGCAGTCTGGTGGACCCTAAATTTCTATCAATTGGTATCAGAGGTGTTCTTTCTATTAGGCTAACACCTAGAAAGGATCCGAATGGCTGCTAAACTTTGAAAAAGGTCAATCTACCTATAAATCACCAAGATTCAATGGCCAATACTACAGATGGTGGAAGATAATGATGCATGATTTTATCATGGATTAAGATTCTGAGCTCTGGAATGTTATCTGTGATGGTCCTTTCGTTCCTATGAAGACCATGGGTGAACCAGCAGTGACATCTCCCAAGACAAGGAAGGAATACAATGATGTTGATCTCAAGGCTATAGAAAAGAACTTTTGAGCAGAAACGATCCTCGTCTATGGTATCAGACCAAACTAATACAACATGATTTTTGCCTATCAATCTATCGAAGAGATCTAGGAAGCACTCTAAATAGCACACGAAGGGATAACTCAAGTCAAGCAGTCGAAGATTGATATGCTAACCACTGAGTATGAACTCTTCAAGATGAAGGATGATGAGTCCATTCAGGACATGCACACTTGCTTCACTTCCATCATTAATGAGCTCCATTCTCTAGGAGAAATCATTCTAAGGAACAAACTTGTCAGGAAAATACTTAGTGTATTACATGATTCCTGGGAAAGCAAAGTAAATTCTATCACGGAGGCAAAGGATCTAAAAAAGTTGACCATTGATGAACTTTTTGGTAATCTGAAAACTTATGAAATGAAGAAGAAGAAGAAGAAGAAGAAGAAGGATTGACCATGAGAGAAGAGTGCCCAAACGGGAGAAGAACCTAGTCCTCAAGATAGATAACAATGACTCAATTGGTGAGGATGCTGATATGGCTTACCTGACAAAGAAATTTCAGAAAATGGTTCGCAGGAATGGAGGTATTCCAAAAAGGGGAAGCTCCAGCAAGCCAAGATGGTATGACTTATGTCATAAGTGTGGAAAGCCAAGATAATTTATCAAGGATTGTCCTCTCCTCAAGCTATATTAGTACAAGAACAACACAGAAAAGTAGCCAAGAGGAACCCGATTCCTAACAAAAGATTCAAGAGAAAAGAAGCCACTGACAATATTGTGAAATAAGCTCTTGCTGCATGGGGAGATTCTTCTAGCGAATCTTGAGAAGTGGATGCACAAGGTGATACCTCCATGATGGCAGTTGAAAGTGAAGCAGCTGATTATGATTGTATCTTTGCCCTGATGGCAATATCTAACGATGATGATGAGGAAAACTTTGTAGACGTTCAAAGAAATCTGAAGTGTTACTCCCATAAAAAGCTTATATCTTTGGCAAATATTCTAATTTATGCTTATCACAATCTTATAAATGATAAAAATGATTTAACTATAGATCTAGGTGATAAGTAAGAATTTTAACTACTCATTAGCGCATTTTAGCTTTTGTTTTAGTCCAAAAGTGTCTAATTGTATTCCTGAAAACTGATAAAATGTGCTTACCTGCAAGAGTATTGGAAAATGAGCCATTACGATGAAATCTAACTCAAGTAGGAGTGATCTGAACAAGGAAAAAAATCAGGCATAGAAGCTCTAGTGCGGACCACAGATTTTTATCTGCGACCGCAGAATGTGAAGGAAAATCAACAGATCCCCAGTGCAAAGTGCGGACCGCACAATTATTATGCGGCCGCAGAAGCTATGTAGCAGCCAAAGTTCAAAGAGTTTCATTTCAAGCTCAAGAAGAAATGCGGACCGCATAATAATTGTGCAGTCGCAGAAACAGCTATGCGACCGCACTCAGGAAATGTGCGGTACGCAGAAGAGCCCAGTGCGGCCGCAACTAGAATTGTACGGACCGCATAACATGAGAGATGTGGCCGCAATCCATAATTGTGCGGCCGCAGAGTCAACTCCTGTCAAGATCTGAAGAAAAGTGCGGACCGCACATATATGTGTGTGGCCGCAGAACCTCCGAAAGGGCAATATTATCCGAAAATTCCAACTTTGTATAAATAGACTACGTTCACGAAATTAGGTCAGGTTTTGAATATTGAAAGTCATGTAGTTGTTTTGCTTTACCCCTTTAGGCAACTTTAGCTTACTTTGGGGATTTAACATTAGATTTGTATCTTTTAATCTTGCAATATGAGTTTTATCATCTTTTCTTCCCTATTTTCCTCTATACCCATTATGAGTAGCTAGATTTTTAGCTAGGGTTGTCACCCAACCCTAGTGTGTGAACATAATGGGTATTTTATTTATGGCTTGTTTATGGTTGGGTGTTTATTATTTAGCTTTGTTCTTGCCTTTAATTATAGAATTAATAGTTGCAAATATTAGTTTATGCCTATTCGACTTAGTCTCTACTTGAGAAAGAGAGACTTAGTCTAGGAAAACTTGGCTAACAAGAATTTGGGATAAAATCAAGAGATTGATAGTCCAAATTAAAGGGTTGAACCTAGAGATAGTAAAACCCGACTTGAGCATTTTATCAATTGTTGTGTTTAATACCTATTTGGACTTGAAAAAGCCAAATTGGGCAAAATCACTCTCTTACCGAGAGGTATCGAGTGGGTATTTGAGTATTCATTGCTATAATATATCCCGACCAACAAAACATGCTTTCAAGTTTACAAGTCGTTATGCAAACACCTAGGTGAAGTTCATACCCCTAGGACTTTTTAAATATTTGAAAACCATCCAAAAACAATATTCTTTAGTTTTATGTCTTTAGAATTGTAATCCTTAATGTAATTTTAGAAGTAAAAACAAAACCATATTTGTGGAAGTGCAACCAAGATACTTCACATGCTTTATCCAAACATATACCACTAATCCCATCTCATCTCCCTGTGGATTCGATCCCGACTCCTAGTTTGGTATTATTATTGCAATCGACCGTTTCACAACCCCGAATAGAGGTGTGACTTGGACGATATCACTAGGAGAGGTAGAAAATCAGATATATGATTTGGTAATCATAGTGATTGACCTAAAATAAACCATCTAGGATTTGATGAGAGAAAAGAGTGTTTTGATTAAAAAGGTTGAAGACGTAGAAAATAAGAGAGATAACTTGTTGGTAGTCGTCATGGACCTAAAAGAAACAATAGTGGAATTAAAACGGGAAAACAGTTCTGGTACTGTCCAAAAGGGAAAGCAAGTTGCAAGCGAGGCACATATTAAGCTTGAAAATGAACTCAAATCTATGAAATCTAGTATGTGTGCTAAACTTGAAAGAAACATAGAGCTTCAAGAAGATCTAGATAGAGTTAAAAATGAGCTAGAAAAATCTCTAAAGTGGACCTAGTCCTCTGATACAATTGTTGCCATGTATACAAGCAGTGGTGGGAACAAGCAGGGAGTCGGGTTCCCAAAGGAAATGACTCCCCATAGTCTACATAGCAAGCATGTTAATGTCCCTGATAACTAGCTTTGCACTCACTGTGGCAACACTGGTTACTTTAAAGAAAACTATAAGGCTAGAATTCACTCCCAACAGAAAAACAAGGTTCTTATTGAAAAGGTAATTGCTGCTAAGGAACCTGGTTGCTCCGTGAAAAAATGTGTATTGCTTGCCTGGACAAAAAGATTTTTAATTCGTTCTTTTCCTCACTACAAAGGACCCAAACTTGTTTGGTTTCCTAAGTCTAATCCTTGATTCTCTTATGCAAAGAGCAGTGAAAATAAGCAGCCAAACATTATACATGGATAGTGGTTGTTCTAAGCACAAGATTGGAAGCATAGATGATTTCCTTTCACTCAAAGCCCTGCAAGGAGGGAGTGTGTCCTTTGACAATGGAAAAAAAGGGATACATTCTGGGAGTAGGAAGAATTGGAATGTCACTTACTCACTCAATTGAAAATATGTACTATGTGAACGGCTTGAAATATAGCCTACTGAGTGTTTCCCAAATCTATGACAAAGGAAACAAAGTGGAATTTGTGTCAAAAGTCTGAACAGTCACAAATCTTGCGACTAGTGAAGTGGTCCTGAAGGAAAACAGATACAAAAACATTTATGTTGCTGATTTTGAGTCCTTGCAAAATGGGGATCTCACATGTTTGAGTGTTGTTGATGATGATGCTGAACTATGGCACAGAATATTGGGTTATTCAAGTTTTACTTTGCTGAACAAATTGGTCAAGAAGGACCTGGTTCGTGGCCTGCCTAAGTCAAGCTTCAAAGATCACAAGGTGTGTGATGCATATGTAAAAGGAAAGCAAGTTAGGTCCTCCTTCAAGCCCAAAAGGGAAGTCAGCACCTGAAGGCCACTTGATCTTCTCCATATGGATCTATGTGGACCTATGAGGGTGCCAAGTAGAGGAGGAAATAAGTACATTTTTGTTATAGTGGACGACTATTCTAGATTCACCTGGACCTTGTTCCTCAGAACCAGGGATGAAACTTTTCTAGTGTTTGCTGCTTTTGTAATAGGAAAAGGATGCGGACCGCACACCAAATTGTGTGGCCGCACTCAACTCTTGAGTCTTTGCCCTAATCGGGCAACTATAAATAGTTTCTCCTCACCACTGTTCAAACTTTACGAGCTCTGAACATTTAACACTAGGGCAAGCATAGTGAACTCAATTGATTCAAGCATCTCACTCTCATTTCATCATCTTTGATTATTCCTTGCATCACTACATTACTGGTATATTCAATTCATCATTAAATTTTTCAATTTGCTTAATTTTGTTCATAATTAGTTTAGTTATTTTTAGCCCTAATGTCAAAATTCATCATCATGTGAGATTAAAAATTGTATGGGTAACTTCCTATTTGTTAATTTGGGGGATGGGTAAGCAATGTATCATGTCTAAATTGCCAATACCATGTCTAAATTGTGCTTGCATTGATAAACCCTAAGTGACTACCGTTTGTTTTTAAATTATGAGGCCGCACAAGGAATTGTGTTGATTGTGCGGTCCACAGATCATTAGGCTAGGGAAATTATTGTGCAATGATTGTGCGGACCGCACTCAAAATTGTGCGGTCCACAGAAATTTAACGTAGCCACAGAAAAGTGTGTGCGACCGCAAATCGATCAATTCTCTGACTTCAGAGAGTTATCATTTTTGAGCTTGCAATTGTGAGGCCGCACTCAATATTGTGTAGACCGCACTTTAATTTTGTGGTCTCACTTAAAATTGTGTGGACCGCAGAACCATCAGTGCGGCCGCACTTCCAAAATTGTGCGATCATACAAGCCCATTTGCAGTCGTACCCAAAAATGTGCGGCCCGCACTTCCCCCAACCTGCATATTGTTTGTCTACAATTGTCTGATACTTTGGATTTGAACTATAACTGATTCCTATTGCTATGTATTGTAGATAATGGTTAGATCATGAGGATGAGGTGATACATCCATGGGGAGGGGTGAACCCTCCTAACGCCGAGGCAGGGGTACCCTAGCACTCTTCGTGCAAAAAGTGATATCTAAAAAGACAACTGTAGGGCGAGGTAGTGCTGCAGAGCCCTATGAGTCAAGTTCATATATCCTGTCTAGGGAAGCATCAGAGGGCCACTCTGTGGAAGAATGACTTGATGCCCAATCTCAGCAACAATAATTTCCAGGGAGATACCAACTCCAAAATAAGCCTTCCACCTCAGCAAGCACTTCTGAGGGTTCGGATGACGATAGTCAGGGTTCAGAACCCTGATCTACTCATGCCCCTGCCGCACCAATCACAGTTGATGATGATGATGATATTTCGGATGACGGTCGGGGGGTCATACCACAGTTGCAGGACTGGAGAGGTCAAAGAAGAAGGAAGTTTGGGAAGATAGGTTTGTGAGCCTGACTGTATTCAACAGGTTCTGAGAGTGGTGGTGTAGAGATCTCTCACTCTTGAGAGGCAGATTGTGTTGAAAGATCTGGATAGATGTAACCCAAATGTGTTAAGACAATTTTGGGAAAGGAAATGGTGGTAATGGTTCACATAAAGTGTAGTGGATGCCAAGGAGCACTTAGTTCGGGAGTTATACGCCAATGTGGAGCACATCAAGAAGGGGACTACGGTGACTAAGGCGAGGAACTTGAAAGTATTATTTGATTAGAGCACCATGAACACTTATTTAGGGATCGAGGATATGAAGTCAGTGCAGTATTTAGAGAAGTTCGCAATGGGTGATGCAGCCCGCCCTTGGCTAGATGAGATACTAGCATCTCCAGGACCACCACCACCATGGATCAGAGCAAGGGTTCCCATTCAGTGGAACACCCTCAACTTTGAAGCAAAAAGGGTGGCAAACATTTGTGTGCAGTCGCATAGACCCAAGCCAGAATGAAAACAATCTCCCAATCCCTCGGGCAGTCCTAGTTGCTTCCATCATAGCCGGATACCTAATCAATGTGGGTGCCATCATGTTGGTCAATATGTCTCCAGTTGTCAGGCAGGGTGAAAGCTCCTATCCGTATCCCAACACTGTCATGGAGTATCTCACGGATGTGGGGTTGAGCCCAAGAGCTTTGATACGAAGGTTAGGTCTAAGAAGCCCGTCTCCTAATACTCTTTGAAGGACCCAAGGAACCCGAAAAATAAGGGTAAGTCAACTACTACCGTATGGCAGTCTGATGAGCCATTGATGGTAGTTGCAGAATAAGTTTCCATGCCTTCTACAGTAGCCATGCCTTCCACAGCAGCCGGGCCTTCCACCGATACAGCTTCCATACCTCCACCTCCATCTTCAGGGCCATCAATATTAGTGCCTTCCTCTTCTACTTATCCACTCTCTACACTGTGAATCTCCCAAACACTGGCGAGTCTCAACAACTGGATGCAGACAGCTACTGCAAAGCTGTCTGACCTATCCAGTGCTGTTGCAGCTCAGATTTCTACCCCAACACCCCAGATTCTTCCGTCAGTGGAGGAAACTTTGAAGAAAATATTGGAGAATCAGAAGACCGTCATAGACACCTTAGTGGAACATAGGGAGAAATTGAGGAGCTTGGGAAGCAGGTGAAGAAGATGAAGAAATCTCAGGCTTCGAGGAAATCAGTTGACAAATTGAGATGAGAGGTGACCAAGATAGCAGCCGCTGGAGATCTTCCATTTGACTTACTGATACAGACAGATCCATCAGTACCAGTAGAGCCAGTAACACCATCAGTACCAGTGGCACCAATTGGTCAGTAGGAGGAGCTAGACCTCGCTGCCCACACTGCTGAGGTGGTGCTATAGATGTTCACCAACCCAGCTACTCCCCGAGTAGAGGATGATGAGATCCAGTTGGAAGAGCCTGAGGGGGGGTGATGCTGCTATGGCAATTGAGTCCACATAGGGAGTCCTTTATACTCTTTCCCTTCCTTGTTTTTATTTTGTTAAGCATTGAGGATAATGCTTATTTTTATTCAGGGGGGTGGAGTCTATTTTGCTTTGACATTTGACATTGGCATGTAATAACTGATAACATTTGCTTTTTATGTTTACTTTCATTATGTAAATATTTTTCTCTCTCTATTGATGTATATATTCTCTTTTCGTTTCTCAGTTTGTATATTTATTTATGCTTTTAGCAGTTTACTTCATAGCTTCTTTATTTTATTTTCTCAGTAGTCAATGTTTAGTTTAATAGCTTTTTATTTACTTTAATAGTTTCTTTTTAATTTAGTAGTTTCTTTTCATGTTTAAGTGATCAACAAGCCTTTGGTTTTCTTAATGCCACGGTTCTTTCCAAACATGGTTTTTGTGTGAACCGGTTGACTCTTCCCAATGATGGATAGCGTGACAACATTCTTAAGGGATTGAATCTGTTTTTGATGTTTAGGTAAGAACAGTAGTAATAATGAATAAGAGGACGTAATTGAGTCAAACTAGAAGAGTCAAGCATGCTTCACTTGGTACCAACACACTTAACTATATGCTTATGATTAAAAACGAGTTCTTGGAAAGAAATAGCTGTAGTTAGTGACCTTTTGACTCTTTGTTGACTTAAGCAATCATCGAGTGGTTTAGTCGAACCATTAGTGATTTTCATTCTCGAATATGGTTATTGTGGGCCCTCGACTCTATCCTCTTGAACAATCCAGTTGTGTGAGAGGTGAGATGTTTTGTTGCAAGTCCAAGTACCCGTGTAAATGATCTAGAACTTTCCCCGAATGTGTTTCTAGGCCAAATTCTAAGTTTTGCTTGGCTTGAGAAGTGATTGTAGGCTCTCCTTGACCCGTTATGAAATTTTCCATGACCCACCAATGTTGTTATCCCTAGTCAACCCCTTTGAGCCTAAAACCTTTCTCATTTGATAATCATCTTACAAGCATTTACCCGTTTTGTAGTGATCCTCTATCGGCACCCGAGCTTTCCTTAATACTCTTAAGAAACAATTGGCTAAAACATAAGTTTGGGGGAGACGAGAAATTTAAAAGTCGTATCAAGGTACAAAAAGAGAAAAGACATGAAGAAAAGGAAAGGCAAAGAAAAAGAAAGAAAGAACAAAAAAAATGTAAAAAGAAGATGAATAAGTTGTAGAGTTAAAGGGATTCAAAGAAAAGCAAAAATGCAACGCATGGAGAAAACTAAGAAGGAGAAAACGAATATCATGACCAAGAAAGAGTGATGTTAAGTCTCTCTAGTTCCCCTAAGGAAAAAGAAAATGACTCAAAGAGTCGGCAAAGCATGAGCCAAAAAGAGAAAATTGAATGCTTAAGTAAAGATGAACCCATTCTATTCCAATATTTCCTACGTTAGTCCAAAAGCTTTCATTACATCCGAAAAAGCCCTACGTGATTTCAAGCCGATTGAACTTACATTAGTGGTGATTTACATGAGGGGCAAGCATATGGTACTTAGAGCCGTACTTGTGACATTCTTTTGAGAGAGATGAGCAAACTTTTCAGTAATCATTGAAGTGAGTGCTATATTCTTAAGTGAGATATGCTAACGGAGAGTAGAGGAGGAGCAGTTTGGGATCCATAATGACCTACATGAAAGAGCGAACTTCCTTGATGAGTAAAGTCAACTCTTGATTCTCTAGTGTCACATTAGAACTATTTTGTGCTTAAAACTTCAAATCATTGCCTTGTTGATAATTCATAAGTGTTGTGGGTAATTATTGGTCCCAATTGATGTGTGCTTGATTCACCTTAGATTAGCTAGAATACATCTTATCTTGTGGAGGTGGGAATTACCTTATCTGCTTGAGGACAAACAAAAGTTTAAGTTTGAGGGAGTTGATAAGTGGGAATTTTGACTACTTATTAGTGCCTTTTAGCTTTCGTTTTAGTCAAAAAGAGTCTAATTGTATTCCTGAAAACTGATGAAATGTGCTTACCTGCAGGAGTATTGGAAAATGAGCCACTACGATGAAATCTAACTCAAGGAGGAGTGATATCAACAACGACAAAAATCAGGCACATAAGCTCAAGTACGGACCGTAGATTTTTATCTGCGGCCGCAGAATGTGAAGGAAAATCAACAGAGCCTCAGTGCAAAGTGCAGACCGCACAATTATTGTGCGGCCGCAGAAGCTACGTAAGAGCCAAAGTTCAGAGAGTTTCATTTCAAGCTCAATAAGAAATGTGGACCGCACAATAATTGTGCGGCCACAGAAACAGCTATGCGACCGCACTTAGGAAATGTGCAGTTTGCAGAAGAGCCTAGTGTAGCCGCACCCAGAATTGTGCGGACCGCAGAACATGATAGATGCAGCCGTAATCCAGAATTGTGCGACCACAGAGTCAACTCCTGTCAAGATCTGAAGAGAAGTGCGGACCGCACATATAATTGTGCGGCCGTAGAACCTCTGAAATGACAATTTTGTTCGAAAATTCCATCTTTATATAAATACACTACTTTCATGAAATTAGGTCAAGTTTTGAATATTGAAAGTCCTGTAGCCGTTTTTCTTTACCCTTTTAGGTAACTTTAGCTTACTTTGGTGATTTAACATTGGATTTTTATCTTTTAATTTTGCAATATGAGTTTTATCATCTTTTCTTCTCTATATTCCTCTATACCCATTATGAGTAGCTAGCTTTTTAGCTAGGGTTGTGACCTAACCCTAGTGTGTGAACCTAATGAGTGTATAATTTATGGCTTGTTTATTGTTGGGTTTTTATTATTTAGCATTGTTCTAGCTTTTAATTGAAGAACTAATGGTTGCAAATATTAGTTTACGCCTATTTGACTCGGTCTCTACTTGAGAAAGAGAGACTTAGTCTAGGAAAACTTGGCTAACAAGAATTTGAGATAAAATCAAGAGATTGATAGTCCCAATTAAAGGGTTGAACCTAGAGATAGTAAAACCCGACTTGAGCATTTTATCAACTGTTTTGTTCAATACCCATTTGGACTTGAGAAAGCCAAATTGGGAAAAATCACTCTCTTACCGAGAGGTATTGAGTGGGTATTTGAGTGTTGATTGCTATAATATATCCCGACCAACAAAACAAGCTTTAAAATTGACAACCTGTTAGGCAAACACCTAGGTGAAGGTCATACTCCTAGGACTTTTTATATATTTGAAAACCATCCAAAAACAATATTCTCTAGTTTTATATATTTAGAATTGTAATCATTAACGCAATTTTAGAAGTAAAAACAAAACCATATTTGTGGAAGTGCAACCAAGATACTTCACGCGCTTTATCCAAATATATACTACTAATCCCATCTCAGCTCCTTGTGGATTCGATCTTGACTCCTTGTTGGGTATTATTATTGCAATTGACCGTTTCACAACCCTGAATAGAGGTGTGACTTGGACAAGATCACTAGGAGAGGTAGAAAATGAGATAGATGATTTGGTAATCGTAGTGGTTGACCTAAAAGAAACCATCGAGGATTTGATGAGAGAAAAGAGTGTTTTAATTAAAAAGGTTGAAGACGTAGAAAATGAGAGAGATCACTTGTTGGTAGTCATCATGGACCTAAAAGAAACTATAGAGAAATTAAAAAGGGAAAACAGTTCTGGTACTGTCCAAAAGGGAAAAGAAGTTGAAAGTGACCCTAAGTGGACATGGTCCTCTGATACAATTGCTGCCATGTATACAAGAAGTGGTGGGAACAGGCAGAGAGTCAGCTTACAAAAGAAAAAGACTCCCTATAATCCACATAGCAATCATGTTAATGTCCCTAATAACTGGTTTTGCACTCACTGTGGAAACACTGATCACTTTAAAGAAAACTATAAGGCTAGAATTCAGTCCCAACAGAAAAACAAGGTTTTTATTGAAAAGGTAATTGCTGCTAAGGAACCTGGTAGCTCCATTAAAAACGTGTATTGCCTTCCTGGACAAAAAGAAGTTTAATTCTCCATTTTCCTCACTACAAGGGACCCAAACTTGATTGATTTCCTAAGTTTAATCCTTGATTCTCTTGTGCAAGGAGCAGTGAAAATAAGCAGCCAAAATGGTACATGGATAGTGGTTGTTCTAAGCACAAGACTGGAAGCATCGATGAATTCCTTTAACTCAAAGCCCTGCAAGGAGGGAGTGTGTCCTTTGGCAATGTCAAAAAGGGATACATTTTTGGAGTAGGAAGAATTGGTAAGTCACTCACTCACTCAATTAAAAATGTGTACTATGTGAATGACTAGAAATATAGCCTACTGAGTGTTTCCCAAATCTACGACAAAGGAAACAAAGTGGAATTTGTGTCAAAAGTCTGCACAGTCACAAATCTTGTGACTGCTTAAGTCAAGTTCAAATATCACAATGTGTGTGATGCATGTGTAAAAGGAAAGCAAGTCAGGTCCTTCTTCAAGCCCAAAAGGGAAGTCAGCACCTCAAGGCCACTTGATCTTCTCCATATGGATTGTGTGGACCTATGAGGGTGCTAAGTAGATGAGGAAATAAGTACATTTTTTGTTATAGTGGACGACTATTCTAGATTCACCTGGACTTTGTTCCTCAGAACTAGGGATGAAACTTTTAGAGTGTTTGCTACTGTTGTGAAGAAGATCCAGGTGAAGATGAGCCATAATGTTGTGTGTATAAGATCTGATCATGGCACAGAGTTTGACTATGCAAAATTCGATGAATTTTGTGCTAAAGATGGCATAAGTCATAATTTTTCAACTCCAAGAACACTCAACAAAATGGTGTTGTGGAGATTGAATACATGGCAGGGACAATGTTGATTGAAAGTGGAATTGCAAAAAGCTTTTGGGCAGAAGCAGTTAACATTGCATGCTACTTGGTGAACAGGTGCATGATCATGTCCCTCCTGAACAAAACCCCGTATGGACTGCTGAACCTGGAGGAAACCCAAGCTAACACATTTAAGGATATTTGGATGTAAATTCTTTGTCCTCAACAATGGAAAAGAAGCACTTGGAAAATTTGATGCCAAAAGTGGTGAAGGAATCCTTCTGCGCTATAACAAAAGAACTCAATGTGTTGAGGAAAGCATACATGTAATCTTTGATGAACCACACCACCTATGTGGGAAAGATTCACATGATAAGATCGATCAAGATAGCGAGCAGTCAATGGTTCCTAGTGAATTCATTGATATGGCAAATGGAAAGGCCTACATGATGAGTCACGTCAAGGAATCAAATAAAGATGGTGCAGCTGTATCTCCAACTGATGCAGAGGAACCTGGTCCCTCAATAACCACAACTGAAGCTAAGAATAGAGTTGTTAATGATGTGCAAGGAACCCTGGATGTTGATATGAGAAGCTATACTCACGTCAATAATGGATCACATTCAAAAGAACCTGGATCCTCTCACAATGAGATTCAGGTATGTAGCTGGAAGCACAAAAATTCACACCTTCTTCAAAATGTGATCACTCCTTTCAACTCAGGGATTTAAACTAGATCAAAATCAAGAAACTCACTTGCCTTCTCAGCCTTTCTTTCTCAAATTGAGCCCAAATCGAAAGATGTTGACTGGATTACTGCTATGCAAGATGAACTCCATCAATTTGAGAGGAACAACATATGGCACCTGGTTCCTCGACCTGCTGACAGAACTATTATAGGAACCAGATGGGTATTCAAAAACAAACTTGATGAGTTTGAAAACACAACAAAGAATAAGGCAAGGCTAGTAGTTCAAGGCTACAATCAAGAAGAAGGGATTGACTATGATGAAATTTTTGCTCCAGTTGCTCGAATGGAAGCCATCGGAAACCTCATTGCCTTTTCATCTCATATGGAATTCAAATTGTTCAAAATAGATGTCAAAAGTGCATTTCTTAATGAATATTTAAAAGAAGAAGTCATTGTCAATCAACCACATAGATTTGAATGTCATGAGTATCCTGAGCATGTATTCAAAATTCACAAAGCTTTATATGGGCTGAAGCAAGCTCCTCGTGCTTGGTATGAAAGGTTGTCCAAATTCCTCCTAGAAAATGGCTTTACAAGAGGAAAAATTGACAACACCTTATTTCTGAAGAAACGGGGGAGGAACCTGCTCATTGTGCAATTATATGTTGACGACATCATCTTTTGTGAAACAAATGATTCTTTGTGTGAAGAGTTTGCAAAGCTCATGGACAGCGAGTTTGAAATAAGCATGAAGGGGGAATTGAATTTTTCTTGGGTCTGCAAGTTACGCAAACTCCTAAGGGGACAATGATAAGTCAGCAGAAGTATATCAAAGAGCTTCTAAAGATATTTGAGATGGAAAGTTCAAAAATCATTGATACTCCTATTGCCACTGCCACTCGTCTGGACATGGATGAACTTGGTTCTCTTGTGAACGAGACCATGTACAGAGGTATCATTGGGTCACTCTTGTATCTCACAGCAAGCAGACCAGATATCATATCCAGCGTATGATTATGTGCTAGGTTTCAGTCCAATCCAAAGGTTCTCTACTACCCTTCAGGAGAATATTTTGAGTTGATTGGGTATGCTTACACTGGTTGTCTAATGGATAGAAAAAGCACCTCTAGCATAGCACATTTTCAGGGATCATGTCTAATTTCATGGGGTACGAGGAAACAACACTCAGTGGCTCTTTCAAATGCAGAAGTTGAATATGTGGCAGTTGCTTCTTGCTATGCTCCATTGTTGCGGATCAAGTAGCAGTTGGAGGACTTTGGTGTATTTTCTGATTGTGTGCCATTACTATGTGAGCTCTGAACATGGCAAATAATCTAGTCCAGCACAAGAGAATGAAGCACATTGATGTGCGACATCATTTTCTCATAGACAATGTTGAAAAATGGCTTATCTGCATGAAGTTTTGCAGCACAAAAGACTAAATTGTAGATATCTTCACCAAAGCACTGAGTAAAGAGCACTTCGAAAAGAATCGACGGGCACTTAGATTGATAAAATCAAGCTGAGCACCTGGTCTCTTAATGATTGGCTATGAAAGAAATGAACAGGTAAAATCGCTAAAAAGTGTTTTCTGAAAAGTTCTAACTCATTTCTATACAGTTACAGGTAGACACGCATGGCAATAACAGAGCAACCAAGAAGCTAGTGGCACTGCATGTTGGTAAAAGGATGAGGCTCACCTTTACAAAACTTGTCAGGGAACCTGATTCCCTTAACATAGGTTAGTAGTTCCTTTGTACTCTCATACATAACTTTTTAACAGCAGAGAAAGTGCCATGTCATTAAAATGTCAGTTTCTCTTTTTCCCTTCTTTAGAATCCAAGCGTCATACCCATTACTAATCGACCTGTCTACCTAGAAAATTAATACCCACTCCTAACCGGTCCCTTGCCCTCTTTAAATAAACCCAAACGCTGTCTCTATCATCACTATTCACATCAAAAGCCAAAATCTCCCTTTTTCTCTCACCAACCAAATACTCATTTTCTTTAAGTTCTTACTACAAATCCTCACCATGTCTGAGAATCTAGAAGCCTCAAACATTCCAGGTGTTGTCCCTGTTGATACCCAATTTTGCCCTCATATTTTTCAAAATACATATATACTTTCAAAATAGCATATTTTCATCAATATGTAGTTTACAAACCTATACAAGCATTTTCTATAATGTTCCATAATTTCTAGAGCTTTAAATTAATTTTCTTGCATTTAAATTATATAAATATTTAGTGATTATCCCTTTAAATTATTTTATGATGACTTAGCTACTTAAAGTTATTATGTTTTGCACCTATAATACATGTTTCAAATATTTTACTTAATTTATGTAATTACATTAATATTTTTAATCTATTTATGCAATTTTGCAGTAATAGCCTATATTTGTACAGAAATGCTCTTTATTTATATTATTTATGTCAAAATAGCATTTTATATTTTTATAATACAAATTTATTATTTTTAAGTATTTTAGTGTATAAATAATATTTTTACTTATTTGTCAAATATTTGTATAAATTATTTTCGTGTATTTAAATAATAGCCTAACTTTAAACTAATTTTTTGAACCAAATTCGCCCAATACCCTTAGCCCAATAAACCCCAAGCCCAAACCAGGCGACCCATGTATAATACCCGGTTGGTGCCCATTTTTATGACCCGACCCGTTCGTTTTTGAATCCCAGCCATTGATCTCTCGAGATCAATGGCCTTCGCCCACTCTCCTTCTTTAATTAACCAAACACGCCCAAACCCTATAATTTTCTCTTAATTCGCCGCCCCTAAATCCTCTCATCTCTCCTTCTCCCTCCTTCAGAAACCCTAGCCGCCTCCTCAATCTTCTCCAAATTCGACTAAATCATGAATTTCCTTTGTGATTTATTTGCCGTTTACGCGTTACCTCGTTGTTACTTGCAAGATTACAGTGTTACTTGGTACTTGCCTAAACATGGCAAGTACCATCTCTCCGATTCTGCCCATTCACTGCAAACGTTTGAATCTGGATGATATCTCATCCATATACATCATGGCCAAGCTATATTGGGTCCGATTAGCCAAACGTTGGGCTATATTGGGCAAGGCTTCAAACCTTTCGGTCAATCTTCGATTTCTGTCGAATTAGGGTTCGGAATTTTATACTTTTCCTTTTACCCGTTCCATTACTTATAGCATATGGTACTTTCTTTTCATATTTATATTTGATTGATTGTTTTCCTTGTTTGTTTGCTTGATTCCTACTACTATATAAACCCCTCCCCTTTCCCCTTTGAGAGAGACTTTTAATCACTCGGATTTACTAAATATCAAAGCTATTACTCTATTGTTGTCTTATTCTCTTGTTCTATACTTTGATTCTTGGTCGGCTGAAAACCAAGGCCATTAAACGACCTCCTCTGGTGCAAGCACTGCTCAGAGCCCATTCTCGAGGCTCTTGTGAACTCTAAAGCATCAGAGATCTAGGGTTCTTGATATTACGCTCTTTATTACTCTTTTGATTTTGCTACTGGTTAGTGCTTTTAACCCTTGCAATGTTAAATTTCTTTCTTTCCTTCTGCATACCTATATGTGTTTGAATTACATAAACATGATTTAATTGTGAGTCCCTAATATCGCACTACTATGATAATGCTCAATACTCTTTGTCATTTTATGTTAGTTGAACGCATGAGATAGTTTACTGCTTTGTCCTTAGTTTGTATTAGGCTAATCTATAATCTTCGCTACGGTTTGCACTTCTATGTTGATCCTTTGTTTTCCTGGAATGAGTTTTGTACCTCCAGCATCTGAATATGTTCAGTTTTGAGTCTCAATGCAAGTCCATTTTGATATGAATCTGACTACTGTGACCACGTGTTGTTAGTTACAAACGTTTTGCATATTTTGTTTTAGATACCATCCCAACTCTATGGAAGCCACCCCCACTTGAATAAATCCTTTAGTGCTAAGTCCTGTGTCTATTTAACTGCTTTTTGTGTATTAGTCCCAACTATATGGAATACTGCTTCAAAGTTTGCTCTTAATATGTTTCCTTGCTATCCTGATTTTAAGATAAATACTCCTTTTTTTTCTATCAACTGTGACCTTGCTTCTATGATAATATGTTTCCCCAATATGCTTTTGGCTCACTTGCTACCCTGTCCTTTCAGTAAACATCACAATGTGTGCCCCTCATCATGTCTACATAATGATTAACATGGCACTAGGATGTATACTTCACTTAATTTGGATCTTTAGGTCTCAAATAGTTTAACTTCATGCATATGTACATGATAATCTATGTATGCATATAAACCTGTTCTTCTCCTAATTCTTTCAATATGAGGTTGTCTATGTAGTATTTTGCTTTGTGTGAAATCCTGCTGAACCTACTGGCATGCTTGACTAGTTGCTCTGTATGCTCAACTTGGTGTATTGCTTGATTTTTGTCCCTCTATCACTATCCACTCTCCTTACTTGCTACTCATGCTATTCTGAATTCGCATTCGTAGCCGGCTGAAAGCCAAGGCTATCTAGGTTCTATTGTTGGCCTCCCTAGTGTGAGCACTGCTCGGGGTCCAATTTAGGCCCTTGTGAACTCTCACACACTAGGGCTTGGTCCTAGTCACTCCCTCAACCTCCAAAAATGTTCCTACTATTCTACTTCCCTGTCATATACTGTGTATCTATATTGGTTGTTCCAAGTGGTACAACACTTGGTGTTGTAGCTAAGTGAATTGGTTTGGACTCTTCTATGGGCCCTTGAGTTGTGTATTGAGCGTGGCTCTTTGTTGAATGCCTGGGTACGATGTATAAGAGATATTGAAGGCTCAGCAATGCTGCGTATTTATTTGTTTTATTTGGGCCTATTGTGGGCATGTTCACTATTATGTAATATTGTTACTTTACTCATTATTGGGCATGTAATAATCTTTGTATAAACAATTGGGGTTGTTAGTAAAAGGGAATGGGGTAGATTTTAATATTTACCTATGATGGGTAGATAGCATACCTATAGGACTTAATAATATGTTTGCTATATGTGTCATTCACTTTCTATGCACACTGTACAAATCATGCCATTAGAAAAAGCACACACTCATATTACTTGTCTACTAGCAAAGCATGAGCTCAAATGCCTCCATTATCCTTATTGTGACATGTTATTAGAAAACATGGCCATAGGAAATAAATATCATTGAACTTTCCTTCAATTTGCATCGTTTCAGTATATCCACTAGAGATCATGTCTATAGGATTTTAATCATCTCATTTGTTATTATATCGCACTGTTCACCTAGAAAACATGCCTATAAGATTAAAGTATAACAATAAAATCAGTTCCAAGTGCTAATCGTTAAACATCCTGCCTATAGGATACCACAATTTGCCTTAATAACTGTTAATGATGCCCCTATCAACATTGTTTATTGTTCACTTAGACCACTATCAAAAGCTTGAGTAATTCTGGGTTTCTCCCGATAGATTCCACTGTCTTTACTACATAAATCACTTAGATGCAACATCTGCAGGATTAATAACTGGAACTCTGCAATTTCAACAATCAATATGCGACAACTTTACAATCCTGCCTATCGACAACGCTTGGTTTCTGAAATTGCTTGCATGCCTTAATGCCTTGTCACATAGAAATCATGTCTATAGGGATTTAAGTTTTTAATTCTAAACTGCTTAACATACAATTTGTCTTGCATGCATTTGTTGCTTAAGTGTGGAGGAAAACTTGAGCCTTGACTGCCTATATGTGAAGTCCAATGTGTTTGTATATCGTCTAGTTTTGACATTTTTTAGCACGCTAAGTGAGCTCTACAACCATCCAAAGTAAAGGTCCAATACCTCCTGGACCATATGTATGGAACGGGTAGTGCACGCATAGGGTACCACCTATAATTGAATTAGAATGGTTTTAGGTAACAACTTTAACATAGTAATCGGGTAGCAGGAGATGATAGCCTGTGCCCGCTGAATAATATGAGTAACACCCCATCTTGAGGGAGTTACGAAGTATTATTTATGTTGCATGGGGTGATCCTTTAGGATAAACAACTTAGGACCCCCATCATCTTTATATGTTGTTATTAGATCAAAATAGTTTTATCCATATATTCGCACTAAGATCCGTATTAATCATATTGTAATAAAGTTCTTTGACTTCTGAATTCCCTTTGTTTATTTGACCACCTAGCTTAATCGTAATCCACATAATTTTAAGTTCGGCCGGGACCCACAATTGTAGACCTCGAGGAGTTCCTAACACCTTCTCTATGAGGTAACTTGAGCCCTTACTCGATCTTTGGTGGCGTTGACTAGTCAAACAGAGTTATCTGCATAATAGGTGAACTAACGCACCTTAAAATTGTTGGGTGGCGACTCTTCTCCTTTAGCACTTTATCTCCCATTCTAAAAAGAGTTGTCACGTGTCGAAGCATGCTTTTTGTGAGAAAAACGGGGCGCGACAGTCCTACAATGTCCTCATCTCACAAAGCACAAGTGATAGAGTCTAAGTCCCCCCATGCCACTAAGTCCAAACCCCACACAAGATTCTCAACCACCCTCTGCTTCTTCTCCAGCCCAATCGAGTTCAGGTTCTTATCGGAGTCGCAAAACTCTGAACCTAAAGAGGTTTGTGGCTGTAACTTCTCCTTCTGCCACATCGGAAACAATGGCTGAAGGCGACATAGTAGAGGGAGAAGAAACTCAAGAAGTCTTTAGTCTGCAAGTAGAAAAGAGCTCTGAGGCCCAATAAAGTGTGGTTCGTGATTGTAAAGAATCAACATCAAGCCTTGATTTGAATGTTGCTAACCTTACATGTAATATCTCTCCTGAGTCTACTTTGGGGTTAAATGAACAAGAAGCCATAGAAAATATGTTGTTAATAACCGGTGGGGGAGTCGTGGTCGGTGGTTGTGAGGATGTTAATGAGACTGCTGGGTGTCAGGGGGAAGGTGAAGGCTATCCGAAAGAGAGTAGGGAACTGGTGCCTTTTAAAAATACAGCACCTGATAATGCTAATGGGGAAACGCATGAGGTACATGTTCCCTCTGCTCAAGAGGAGCCCTTTGCTCCTACTTGAGATGAAACTCCCTGCTCTACAAAAGATCCCCAGGCCAGTACTGATCCTACTCCCTCTCCTCACTTCGATGTTGAGCCATAAACTTTGTCATTCCTGAGATGAGATCTTTATCTGAAGAGGAACATTGTGAGGAAGATTATGATGATATGCCTGTAGCAAGATTTATTGCTGCTCGAAGTAAGAAAGGAGTTCCCAGTGCACCTACTCTTAAAAGACCTACTACTAAGTTGTAAAAGAGGGAGGCTCTTGAGTCTGTTTGAAGAAAAGCAAAGAAGAGAAGAAAAGGAGGAGGTTAGTGAAAGGGGGAAAGCTGGTGAATGAAGAGGAAGTGCCTCCAACACTTATTGTTGATATTGGTGATGAGGTGACTGTGGAACCTGGTTCCTTAACTCGTAAGTCCTCGAAGAAACCTATAGTTCCAAACCCTAGGCGAGAATCATCTTTGAGCATGATATAGGCTAGCAATGTTGAAGTAGAAAAGTTTGGGGAGAAGGTAGCTGAAGAATTTGGTGAGAAAGTGTCTGCAAAGTCTAGTGACAAGGTGCCTAAGAAATTGTCTGAGAAATATGCAGAGAAAGGGAAGAGTGCGAGAAAATCTATGAGAAGGAAAGCTGGTGTCAATGAGAAACTTGGTTCCTCCAAGAAAACCAAGGTAGGTGTGGCCAAGGATGAAGGAAGAGAAAACCTTAGACACCAGAAGGAGTTGTGGGGCAGAACATTTGCCCCTGATATTCTTGACATGACATGGATGTGCCAACTGGTTGATATTTGTGAATTTTAACAGTGGACACATTTGTTCACTACTGAGAGCCCTAAGGTTTATGAGGTGGAGGTGCGCAATTTCTATGCTGATATGTTCACTGTAGAAGATGACAACATATGCCTGAAGGTGAATGGTGTTGCTTTTGTGATGGATTAGGTTGTGCTAGAAACAATTCTATGAGTGCCTACTGGCAGCATATCATCCATTGAAGAGACTTGTTCTTCAAACTTCAGAAATGTCATTTTGAAGGATGATGTCGTACAGCAGAGGAAACGGGCACACAATAAGGCCCTCCTTCCAGTGTACCAATTGTTGTTCGAGATAGTGAACACAGTTTTGCTCCCACGTGCATAAAGGCATACCATTACGTCACGAGCAGACATGTTCCTCATGGAAGCACTGGATGCCTACTCTAGTATCAGTCTGTCGGATATTGATGTCACCCAAACTCACACTACTAATTTAGGATGTAAGGCCGTCGATGAAATAATAAAAACCCAACGCGAGTCGGGGTCGATTCCAAATGGATCTTGATGTGGGATTAGGTATATACCTAGTGTGAATGTATGACGTGACTAAGATTACACTTCCACATTTTCAATTGTTATTTCTACTTCTACTTTTATGCTAATGCTTGTAATTGTAAAGCTAAGAGACAATATCTTTGGTTTTGGTTGTTTTTCAAGTTATAAAAGATCTAGGGTTGCGACTTCCGCCTAGTTGGTTAACTTATGGGTTTAGAGCTTTAGGGCATGTTTGGTTGATCGGGATACAATATAGCAATCACACTCAATTACTCACTCTATACCTCTCGGTAGTTTGAGTGATTTTGCTTAATTTGGCTTTCTCAAGTCCAAATGGGTCTCTCACGAAACAAGTGATAAATGCTCAAGTCGGGTCTTACTATCTATAGATTCGACCCTTTAATTAGGGCTATCAATTTCTTGAGTTCACCCCAAATTCTTGTTAGCCAAGTTTTCCTAGACTTAGTCTCACTTTCTCAAGTAAAGACTAAGTCAATTAGGCATGAATCAGCATTTGCAACTATCAATACTCAAATTCAAGCAAGAACTAGGATAAATATCATATACCCAATCATAAATAAGCCCTAAATCAATCATCCATTAAGTACCCATACTAGGATTGGGTCACAACCCTAGATAAGGGTTTAGCTACTCATGAAAAATGAATAAATTAAAGAAGAAACTAAGATAAAATGCATAATAATTGATTAAGGAAAGAAAATCTAATGTTTAAATGCTCAACTAGTACAAAGTTACCCAATACAATAAATAAAAATGGCTCTAAATGTTTAGGTGCACAAAACTTAACCTAAAAATGGCAAAAAGATCTATTTATACCCTGCTGAAAATATCTGACAAAATTGTCCCTGCGAAGGTTGTGCGGCCGCACAATTCTGTGTGCGGTCAGCACTTTAAGACTGACTGGTGGGTATGGCTTTCTGCGGTCGCACAAAAGTGAGATGCGACTGCACTTCCTCTGAGTGCGGCCGCACCTTTGCGCTTGGCCTGGATCAGGGCTTCACTCTGCGGACCGCACATTTGTGAGTGCGGCCACATTTTTGGCATCCTGCGGCCACACAATAATGATGCGGTCCGCACATCTTCAAGATCCCCAAAACTAAAGGTCTGTGAATCGAGTCTTCTGTAGTCGCACAATAATTGTGCGGCCCGCACTCTATGAAGAGATGCTATCAGTGCATCTTCAGAGTTTGTGACCGCACACAATATTATGCGGTCTGCACTGTAGCCCTTTTTGCCTTATTTTGGTTCTTGTCTAATATTACTCCTTTTTGAGTTGATTTTCACTTCTTTGGCTCGTTTTCCAATATTCCTGCAAGAAAGCACATTTAATTAGTTCTCGGGAATACCTTTAAGCATTTTTGAGCTAAAACATAAGTAAAAGAGAGCAATTAAGTGGTCAAAATCCCTACTTATCAAATCCCCCAAACTTAAGCTTTTGCTTGTCCTCAAGTAATTAAGGCAATTTCCCACCTCTACTAGAAAAGGGCTATTTCAACTGGCCTAAGTTGAACCAAACACAAATCAATTGGGACCAACAATTACCTACACGCTCATGAATCATTAACAAGCCTATGAATTGAATGTTAAAGCACAAATGTCTCTAATGTGACGCTTGAGCATCAAGGGTTGACTTTGTTTATCAAGGAAGCTCATACTTTCATGCACGTCACTGTGGATCCAAACTCCTCCTCCTATACTCTATGGAAGCTCATCTCACTCACGAATGAAGAACTCAATTCAATGACTCGAGAAAGATTCGCTCATCACTCTCAAAAGAATGTCACAAGCCCGGCTCTAAGTACCATATGCTTGCCCCTCATGTAAATCACCACTAATGCAACCTTACTCGGCTTGAAATCACGTAGGACCTTTTCGGCATGTAATGAAGGCTTTTTAAACAAGGAGGGAAATATCATAATGGAATTGGTTCATCTTTCCTTTAGTACTTCATATTCTCTTTTTGGCTTTTACTTTGCCGACCTTTTGAGTCATTTTCTTTTCCCTTAGGGGGATTGGAGAGACTTGACATCACTCTTTCTTTGCCATGCTATTCATACTTTCCTTGTTTGTTCTCTCCATGCTTTGAACTTTTGCTTTCTTTTGCATCTTTTCAACCCTTTCACATTATTCACTTTCTTTCTGTGTTTTTTCTTGTGTTCTTCCTTTCTTTTTCTTTGCCTTTCCTTTTCTTCATTTCTTTTCTCTTTTTGTTCCTTGAGACCATCTTTAAACCCCTCGTATCTCCCCCAAACTTATGTTTTTGCCATTTAAATCACACGAGTGCTAAAGAAAGTTTAGGTGCCAAGAGCGAGTCACTATAAAACGGGTAAAGGCTTGCAATGTAGTTATCGAATAAAAAGGCTTTAGGCTCAAAAGGGTTTACTAAGGATGATATCATTGGTGGTCCATGGAAGGTTTCAAAACGGGTCAAGGAAAGCCTACAATCACTTCTCAATCCAGGCTAACTTAGAATTTGGCCTAGAAACACATTCGGGGAAAGTTCTAGACTACTCGCATGGGTACTTGGACTTGAAACAAAATACCTCACCTCTCGCACAACCGGATTGTCAAAGATAATAGAGTAGAGGGCCCACAACAACCGCATTCAAGATTGAAAATCGCTAATGGTTCAACTAAACCACCCTATAATTGCCTAAGCCAGCACAAGAGTCACAAGGTTACTAACTAGGGCTATTTCTTTACAAAAACTTATTTTTAACCATAAGCGCATAGTTAACTGTATTGGTACCAAGTGAAGCATGCTTGACCCTTATTTATTCATCAATACTACTTGTTTCTACCTAATCATCATCAACTGACTCGATCCCTTAAGAAAGTTGTCACGCCATCCATCGTTGAGAAGAGTCACCTAGTTCACACAACACCCTTCTTTGGAAAGAACCGTAGCATTAAGAAAACCAAAGGCTTATTGTTCACTAAAGTAGAAAAAGAAGATAACAAATAAAAAAGAAGCTAATAAAGTAACAAAGAAGCTATACTATTAAACAATAACAAAATGAAGAAGCTATGAAATAAACTACTGAAAGTAAGGCAGATGAATATACAAACCGAGAGGAATAGAGTATATATACATGAGGGATGAATATATACATAATGAGGGAGAAAATAAAAAATAAAAAAATTAAATAAAAAGAGTATTAAAGTTATTACATACCCAAAAGTAATCAAATGTCATCAAAATATATCACAATCATCTAAAATGAACCAAAATAGACCACCCCTCAGAATAAGAACAAGTATTGTCCTCAATGCTTAGCACAATCAAAACAAAAGAGGATAGGGAGTAAAGAAAATTCCCTATCTGGTCTCAAGGTGACTGGCAGCATCACCACCCTCAGTCTCCTCCAACTGTATCTCATCGTCACCGGGCTGAGGGACAACAGGGTTGGTGAGCATCTGAAGCATCTCCTCAGCAGAGGAATCTGGCTTGTCAGACTGGCCAGCTGGTGTCTTTGCTTATGGTGTCGCTGGGTCAGCTGGCACTGATGGATCTGTCTCCATCAGTAGGTCAAAATGCAAATCGCATGCTGCTACTATCTTCGTCACCTCCTTTCTCAAACTCTCCACTTCTTTCTTTTAAGCCTAGGATTTCCTCATCTTCTTCACCTGCTTGGTTAACTCCTCAATAGCACCCCCGTGAGCCACCAATGTATCAATAATAGTCTTCTAGTTGTACAGAATCTTCTTCAATATTTCCTCCACTAATGGAGGGACCTGTGGTGCTGCTGGGGTAGAGGAATATGTTGCAACAGTACTGGATATGTCAGACAGCTTAGAAGTGGTTGTCTGCATCCAGTTGTTAAGGCTCGCCGAAGTCTGGGAGACTCGTAGCGCAGTGAGAGGATAAGTGAATAAGGCTGGCACTGGTACTGCAACTGATGGCCTAGAAGATGAAGGTGGTGTCACTTCGTCTGACCCGGTGGAAGGCCCGACTATTGTGGAGGGCAAGGGAGTTTTAGATGGATCAGCAGAAGCCTCATAACCCACCACCGATGGCTCGTCAGACTGGCCAACGGTGGTAGTTACCTTACCCTTGAACTTTGGGTTGTCAGCACCCTGCAGGTGGTACCATGAGAAAGGCTTATTGGCCTTTACTGTTGTGTCATATGGCCTTGTCTCCACCTTGGCATCATTGAAGTACTCAGTGAGGGTGTTTGGATAAGGGTAGGACTTTTCACTTTTTCGGACTGCCAATGTGATGTTGGTTGACATGATGGCACCCACATTGATCGGGTACCCACTATAATAGAAGCCCTCAAAATTGCCTGGGAAAGTGGAAGGTTGTTCTCACTTAAACTCGGATCAATCCGGCTACACACAAAGGTTTGCCACCCTTTAGCTTCAAAATTGAGGGTGGCTCGGAGGATAGGAACTCCTGCTCTAATCTATGGGGTTGATGTTCCTCGGGCGGCCAACATCTCAGCTAGCCAAGGGCTAGCTGCATCACCCAGAGCCAACTTCTCTAGGTATTGGACTGCCTCTACTTCTTCGAATCCCACATAAGTGTTCAAAGAGCAGGCGTCGAAGCAGACTTTCACATTTTTCACCTTTGTCACTTTTGTCCCCTTCTTGATATGAGCCACATTGGCGTAGAACTCCCTAACCAAGTGCTTATTTGCATCTTTGACACTGCGGGTGGACCACTTCCACCCCTTGCGCTCGTGAAACTATATAAGGACATTTGGATTATGAATATCCAAATCCTTCACTAAGAACTGTCGCTCAAGTGTGAGCGACCTCTGGGGCCACAATTCCCAAAACCTGTTGAAGGCTGTCAAGCTGACGAAATGATCCTCCCATATTTCCTTTCTCTTCGACCTCTCAAGGATGCCTACTCGAGTGTCCCCCCCTCTATCATCATCCAGGACATCATCATCATCGATATCAGTAGCTACTGGTTCTAGAGGAGCAGGTGTAGAGGAGGGCTCGGAACCCTGGCTTCCTGCATCACAACCTCCAGAAGAACTAGATGTAGGTTCATCGCGCAATTGAAAATGCCCAGTGGGTTGGGATGGTTGGGACTGGGCCTCAGGTTGGACCTTCAATGAATGACTCTCGAAGGCTTCCTTGGATGGGGCATAGGAACTGGGTTCTGAGGGTTCTGTGGCCCTTCCTCTCCCGGTGGTCGGTTTTTTAGCAATAGGCTTCGATTGCACTCGCAGAGGGGTGAGTGCCTTTTCCTCTGCCTCTGGAGGATTCACCTTTCCCTTTTGATGTATCGCCTATACCACATGATCTAACCATTGTCTGCAATACAAGGTACATAGGTCAGTTGAGTTCAAAATAATTCAAACATTTGCAGAAAAATTGCATCACAACAGTCATCGAAGGAGACAGTGCAGACCGCACAATTTTGAGTGCGGTCACAGACTGTCTGGTGTGGACCACACAATTGTGAAGTGCGAACTGCAAAATTATGACTGTGGCTGCACATCCTGAGGTGCGGACCGCATAATTGTGAGTGCGGCCGCACATCTTGGAGTGCGGACCGCATAATTGTGAGTGCGGTCGCACATATCCAATCCTTAGATACTGATTCTCTAAAGTTCAAAAGTGCGGTCGCACAAATTATTATGCGGCCGCACAATTTTTCTGCGGACCGCACAATTTTAAGTGCGTTTTGCACTTTTCAAGAATAATATTTGCCCTCTTCAAGTGGTCTGCGGACCACACAAATTTGTGTGTGGCCGCACACTTTGAACATTTAGGATGGTTAGGGTAGGGTTCATGCAAATATTCACAATTTAGACATGGCATGGACAAATTAACATGATTAACGGTCTACCCAGTCCCTAATGAACATATATCGAACTACTCGCATGATTTTAGGCACCCATGACTAACAATTGACATTTTAGGTCTAACAATACTTCTACCACAAAAGAACAAAAACTAAAAGAAATTGCAAAATCTAAATATGTAATGAACATACTAGTTATGAAGGATATATATAAGAATCTATACTGATGAAATGAAGGAAGATTGTGAACTAATTGATCGTGCACTGCGTTTGCTTAGGGTTCAAGAACTCAGAGTGGTAAAGTTGTGAATAGTGCCTTGAGGTTTTATTTATAGGTTGACCAAGTCACCCCAAACCTAAGGCGAGTGCGGCCGAACAATTTTGAGTGTGGACCGCACTTTTTACATGGACCTTGAAGCAACTCTGTGGTCCACATAAAAGTGAGTGCGGCCGCAGATTGGCTATGCATTTTGACATGCCAACTTCAGAGAACTTGCAATTTTTGGTCTTCTAGTTATGCGACCGCACACAGAATTGTGCAGCCGCAGAGTGATTTCTGCTGCTACCTTTAGAATTGTGCGGTCCGCACTTTTTCAACACTTAGCCAAATTTTGACACAATCCCTGCAATGCACATCTATTCCTTCATACACTTCAAAACTAGTTAGCAAAGAACAAAGCCTATCTAATGAAAAAGAAAAAGAAAAAGATACATGGGTTGCCTCCCAAGAAGCGCTTGATTTAACGCCGCGGCACGATGTAGGTTTCCATCAATCACTTGAAATGCATTAACGTCACAACGTGGCCATCATCAATTTTGCCAAGATAATGTTTCACCCGATGACCATTGACTCTAAACACCTCATCATTCTTGTTCTTCAAGTCTAATGCACCAAAGGGTGTCACATGCACAACCTTAAATGGAACACTCCACTTGAATTTCAACTTTTACGGAAACATCCGCAACCAAGAATTGAACAATAGCACAAGATCGCTTTCTTTGAACTCCTTATTTCGGATGTACTTGTCATGGAGGTACTTCATCTTGTCCTTGTACAAGGACGGAATTGAATATGGATGGAACTGGAATTCATCAAGCTCATTCAATTGTTCCACCCTTAAGTTGGCGGCGACATCCCATGCAAGATTAAGCTTCTTCAATGCCCACATAGCCTTGTGCTCAACTTCCACTGGTAGGTGACAAGCTTTCCCGAACACTAACCGATACGGAGACATGCCAATTGGTGTTTTGTAAGTAGTTCTATAAGCCCAAAGAGCATCATCAAGTTTCTTTGACCAATCCGTCCGGTTTTAATTCACAGTCTTCGATAAAATACTCTTGATCTCTCGGTTGGAGACTTCGACTTGCCCACTTGCTTGAGGATGATAGGGAGTCGACACTTTGTGATTCACAAATACTTTTCAAGTAAGGTATCAAAAGATTTGTTACTAAAGTGTGATCCCCCATCACTAATAATGGCCCCCGGAGTACCAAATCTCGTGAAGATGTTCTTTTTCAAAAATGCCACCACACTTCGAGCTTCATTGTTGGGTAAAGCCACAACTTCAACCCATTTTGACACATAATCCACAGCTACCAATATGTAAGTGTTCCCACAAGAGCTCACGAACGGACCCATAAAATCAATGCCCCACACATCAAAAATGTCAATATCCAAGATGGTGGTGAGGGGCATCTCATTCTTCTTAGAAATCCTACCAGCCCTTTGACATTCATCACAACGCTTAACCAGATCGCTAGCGTCCTTGTAAAGAGTAGGCCAATAGAATTCACAACTCAATACTTTTGTTGCCGTTCTAGCTCCACCATGGTGACCACTATATGGCGAAGAGTTGCAAGCCTCAAGAATTCCCATTTGTTCCTCCTCCGGTACACAACGTCGAATCACACCATCGGTACAAATCCGAAAGAGATAAGGCTCATCCCAATAATAGTCAAGGAAATCCCGTTTGGGCTTCTTCTTTTGGTTTGAAGATAACTTATTCGGTACAATGCCACTTACAAGATAATTTTCTAAGTCGGAGAACCATGGCATCCCGGTCATAGAAATGACTAGGAGTTGCTCGTCGGGAAATAAATCTTTTATCTCAAGGCCATCATATGGCCTCCCTTCCTCCTCCAAGCGAGATAAATGGTCCGCCACTTGATTTTTACTACCTTTGCGGTCTTGAATCTCTAGATCAAACTCTTGCAAAAGAAGCACTCACCGTATTAGTCTTACTTTAGAATCTTTCTTGCTCATCAAATATCAAAGCGTCGCATGGTCGGTGTGAACAATCTACTTAGTACCCATCAAGTACGGGCGGAACTTCTCCATAGCAAAAACAATAGCAAGGAGCTCTTTTTCGGTCATTGTGTAGTTGACTTGGGCATCATTCATGGTATTACTAGCATAGTAGACCGGATGGAAGATTTTGTTGATACGTTGCCCTAACACCGCTCCAACCGCCACATCACTTGCATCACACATGAGCTCAAAAGGTAAGCTCTAATTCGGTGCGGTGATAATAGGAGTAGTAGTCAACTTAAACTTGAGCAATTCGAATGCCTTCATACAATCTTTGTTGAAATGGAACTTGGTGTCCTTCTCCAAAAGTTTGCACAACAAGTTTATCACCTTAGAAAAGTCCTTGATAAATCGACGATAGAACCCCGCATGACCCAAAAAGCTCCTCACTCCCTTCACAGATGTAGGGGGAGGGAGTTTGGAGATCACCTAAATTTTGGCCTTATCAACCTCAATACCATGCTTTGAAATTTTGTGTCCGAGGACTATACCTTCCTCGACCATGAAGTAACATTTCTCCCAATTCAAAGCCAAGTTTGTTTCCTCACATCTTGCCAATACCTTGTCCAAGTTGTCCAAGAACTCATCAAAAGAGTTTCCCACCATGGAAAAGTCATCCATGAATACCTCAATAAAATCATCCACCATATCGGTGAAGATGGCCATCATACACCGCTGGAAAGTTGTCGGTGCATTGCATAACCCAAATAGCATCCGCGGGAATGCAAAAGTACCATAGGGACAAGTGAAAGTAGTCTTCTCTTGGTCCTCTGGAGCAATAAGAATTTGATTGTAGCCAGAGTATCCATCAAGGAAACAATAAAAAGAATGTCCGGCCAACCGATCAAGCATTTTATCAAGAAATGGAAGTGGAAAATGATCTTTCTGGGTGACTTTGTTGAGCTTCCTATAGTCTATGCAAACTCCCCAGCCAGTGACCACCCTTGTAGGGATCAACTCATTCTTGTCATTTGTTGCCACAGTCATGCCCTCTTTTTTTGGGACACATTGCACCGAAGAGGTCAACGAGCTATCGGAAATGGGGTAGACAATCCCAACATCTAACCATTTAATGATCTCCTTCTTCACCACCTCTTGCATTGCTTCATTTAATCTTCTTTGATGTTCGATGGAGGGTTTGGCGTCCTCCTCCAAAATAATTTTGTGCATGCAAAAGGCGGGGCTTATACCTTGAATATCCACCAATGTCCATCCTATATCTTTCTTCCTCTTTTGGAGCACCGCCAAAGTAGAATCTACCTGCACGTTAGTTAAGTAAGAGGAAATAATAGCATGTAAAGTAGAACATGGTCCAAGAAACTCATACCTGAGATGTGAAGGCAGTGGCTTTAACTCCAAGGTGGGAGGCTCCTTGATTGAGGTCCTTGTTGGAGGAGTCTTCTGGTTCTCAAGATTTAAGGACAATTTTCGGGGTTCATAAGTATACGACCTCATTCCTTGTAATGCATTCACACATTCCACAAAACCATCCTTCTCATCATCATCATGATTAAGCAATATGGCTTCTAGTGTATCATCAACATTCATTGTTGCACTAGCATCATCAACAATTACCTCGGTCACTAAGTCCACAAAAGAACAAATTTCGTTGCTATTCGGTTGCCTCATAGATTTGCACATATGGAAAACCACCTTTTCATCGCCCACCCGAAAGGTGAGTTCACCAGCTTCCACATCAACAAGAGCCTTCCTCGTAGCAAGGAAAGATCTACCCAAGATAATAGGCACCTTATATTCCACTTCACAATCAAGAATCAGAAAGTCCGCCGAAAGGATGAACTTATCAACACGAACCAACACATCATCAATAATACCCAATGGTCTCTTCATAGTACGATCCGCCATTTGTAACCTCATAGATGTGGGTCTTGGTTGCCTTATTTCCAAAGTTTTGAACACCGAGTAGGGAATCAAGTTAATACTCGCCCCTAGATCACATAGAGCTTTGGCAAAGCCGACACTTCCAATAGTGCAAGGGATTGTGAAAGTGTCGGAATCTTCCAATTTAGGAGACATTGAGTGCACAATAGCACTCACTTGATGTGTCATCTTTATAGCCTCACAATTCATTGATCTTTTCTTTGTCACCAAATCTTTCATGAACTTTTCATAACCGAGCATTTGTTCCAACGCCTCAACCAATGGCACATTAATGGATAAGCTCTTCATCATGTCAGTAAACTTCTTGAATTGGTTCTCACTATTTTTCTTGGCGAGCCTTTGAGGGTATGGAGGAGGAGGCCTTGGCATTGGTGCCTTGGCCTTTTGCATTACCAGTTCTGGTATGTCAATCACGTGTTCCCTAGACGGGTTCACTTCTTCTTGGGTCTCCTCCACATTCTCATCAATATCAATTCTCACTACTTCATTAGCTTTAACCACATAGCTTGGAATCTCATCTTCTTGAACCACTACATCATCATCCACAATTCTTCTTTGATTTGAGGTGGTTGCATCTCCACCTCTTCAACTCCCTGTTATTACGGCCATGGCATGTCCCGTGTTGTTACCACCCTTCGGGTTCACCACCGTATCACTAGGTAGTGCCCCCTTCGGACGAGTGTTTAAAACTTGTGAGATTTTCTCCAATTGAACCTCCAAATTGCGGATTGAAGTGTTGTGAGAGGTTAATTGGGTATGGGAGTTGGCATTTTTCTCCATCATTTGTTTGAACATATTTTCGATCTGTCCCATCTCATTTTTGGAATAACTAGATTTTTGAGACGGATAAGGAAGAGGGTTGTTTGGTTGTTGATACATCGGGGGCCTTTGAGAGCCCGACCCCCGATTCCCTTGGTTACCGTTCCAACCCCCTTGGTTGTTGCCTCCCTAATATCCTTGATTGTTTCCACCACAATTGCCTTGGTTGACTTGATTGTTCCAATTGCCTTGATTATTGTTATTGTTCCAATTACTTTAATTGTTGGTACCACCACTCCAATTGCCTTGTTGGTTTTGATTGTTCCAATTTTCTTGATTTTCTTGAGACCGTCATTGTTGGTGATTCGGGCCTTGAGAGTTGTTCCTTTGCCCTTGGTAGTTATTCACATATTGCACTTCTTCCTCTTGCTCATTGTATGATTCGTCTTGGTCGAACCCACTATCATCTTGCACAAATTGTAACACACAGTTTTGCACTTGTTAACCCTTTTGCCTTCGCTTGTTCACCATCATATTGACACCTTCCATTGCACTTAATTTCTTAGGACCTTGAACCTGTTGAAGTTGAGCTTTGGCCAATTGATTCATTGTAGTGGTCAACTCGGCAATTACTTGCCCATGATCATGTAATTCATTGTGTAGGTGAATCACATTTGGATCGCCTTGAGGAACATTTGCTCTACTTTTCTATGCCGATGAAGTATCTACCATTTCATCTATGATTTCACAAGCTTCGGAATATGGTGTTGTCATGAAATTCCCACTGGAAAGTTGGTTAACCACGCATTGATTGGTAGTATTGATCCCCCGATAGAAGGTTTGTTGAATCATAGCCTCGGACATGTCATTATTCGGGCAATCTTTCACCATAGTGCGGTACCTCTCCCATATCTCGTGCAAAGGCTCATTGGATTCTTGTTTGAATGCTAGAATCTCATCTCTAAGAGTAGCCATATGCCCGGGAGAAAAGAACTTGGCAATGAATTTTTCAGCCAATTCATCCCATGTATGGATAGAATGGTTTGGCAATCTTTCTAACTAGTCCAAGTCTTTCCCCTGTAGAGAAAAGGGATATAGTCTCAACCTTAAAGCATTCTCGGAAATGTTGGTCTGTTTACTCCCCCAACAGGTGTCCACAAATCCTTTCAAATGCTTGTAAGAATTTTGATTCGGAGCTCCGGTGAACAATCCCCATTGCTCAAGCAGTGTAATCATAACATTTGTAATTTGAAAGTTGCCTGCCCTAATACGGGGCGGGACTATGGAACTTGCGTACCCTTCATTCAGCAACACTCGGTGTGGAGCCGTTCTTGGTGGATTTCGGGGACGGGAATGTTGTCTTGAGGCGGTCGGCCTCGTCTATTTGCTTGATGTTCAAGAGGAACCTCTTCAACTGGGTCATCTTCCACGTCCACATCCTCCAATGACATGTTTCCGAGAGGGTCATTGTTAAGAGCCATTTTTGTACCTACAATCGATTCACAAAAAAGTAAGTAAAACGGAAGGAAAAAAAGACAAGTCACACACAAAACTAAATATATAGCTAAATCCGTTTTGCTCCCCGCCAACGGTGCCAAATATTGATGTCGCCTAAACTCACACCACTAATTTAGGTTGTGAGGCGGTCGATGCAATAATAAACACCCAATGCGAGTCAGGGTCGATTCCACATGGAGCTTGATGTGGGATTAGGTATATACCCAATGTGAATATATGACGTGCCTAAGATTACGCTTCTACATTTTCAATTGGTGTTTCTACTTCTACTATTACGCTAATGCTTGTAATTGTAAAGCTAAGAGACAATGTTTTTGGTTTTAGTTGTTTTTCAAGTTATAAAAGATCTAGGGTTGTGACTTCCGCCTAGTTGGTTACCTAACAGGTTTAGAGTTTTAGGGCATGTTTGGTTGATCGGGATACAATATAGCAATCACACTCAATTACTCACTCTATACCTCTCAGTAGTTTGAGTGATTTTGCCCAATTTGGCTTTCTCAAATCCAAATGGGTATCTCACGAAACAAGTGATAAATGCTCAAGTCGGGTCTTAGTATCTATAGATTAGACCCTTTAATTAGGGCTATCCATTTCTTGAGCTCACCCCAAATTCTTGTTAGCCAAGTTTTCCTAGACTTAGTCTCACTTTCTCAAGTAAAGACTAAATCAATTAGGCATGAATCAGCGTTTGCAACTATCAATACTCAAATTCAAGCAAGAACTAGGATAAATATCATATACCCAATCATACATAAGCCCTAAATCAATCATCCATTAAGTACCCATACTAGGATTGGGTCACAACCCTAGATAAGGGTTTAGCTACTCATGGAAAATGAAGAAATTAAAGAAGAAACTAAGATAAAATGCATAATAATTGATTAAGGAAAGAAAATCTAATGTTTAAATGTTCAACTAGTACAAAGTTACCCAATACGATAAATTAAAACAACTCTAAGTGTTCAGGTACACAAAACTTAACCTAAAAATGATAAAAAGACCTATTTATACCCTGCTGAAAATATCTGACAAAATTGTCCCTGCGAAGGTTGTGCGGCCACACAATTCTGTGTGCGGTCAGCACTTTGAGACTGACTAGTGGGTATGGCTTTCTGCGGTCGCACAAAAGTGAGATGCGGCCGCACTTCCTCTAATTGTGCAGACCGCACAATTTTGAGTGCGGCCGCACCTTTGCGCTTGGACTGGATCAAGGCTTCACTCTGCGGACCATACATTTGTGAGTGCGGCCATATTTTGGCATCCTGCGGCCATGCAATAATGATGCGGTCCACACATCTTCAAGCTCCCCAAAACTAAAGGTCTCTGAATATATCTTCTGCAGTTGCACAATAATTGTGCGGCCCGCACTCTATGAAGAGATTCTATCAGTGCATCTTCAGAGTTTGCGACCGCACACAATATTGTGCGGTCCGCACTGTAGCCCTTTTGCCTTGTTTTGGTTCTTTTCCAATTTTACTCCTTTTTGAGTTGATTTTTACTTCTTTGGCTCGTTTCCCAATATTTCTGCAAGAAAGCACATTTCATTAGTTCTCGGAGATACCTTTAAGCATTTTTTAGCTAAAACGTAAGTAAAAGAGAGAAAATAAGCGGTCCAAATCCCTACTTATCAGGTATCAGGATTGAGCACATGAAGAAAGTGTCAGATTTTAAGAATGGTAATCATGGGATGCCCTACGTGTTCTTACTCACTAAGGTATTTGAGTTCTTCAAAGTCTATAGTGGGTATTCGCAAGCAGACCCTCTCCAAGACCACCTTAGAAGAGTGTGAGTTCATCAATAAGAAAAGAGGGGTTGGCAGCAATTCTATTATCTCTCAACTGATTGAAGGTCAGAACATTGCTAATAAAGAGGGAAGGAAGTTGAAGGCACAGACTTGAGGGACATCTTTGTCAGGCCCAGGAGGCACCTGGTTCCAACAGTTCACAAGGCATAGAGGTTTCCCGTCTGACCAAGGAAAATACTGAACTCATGAAACAGGTCGAGGACCTGAAGGAGAGGTTGCTTAATGAGCAAGGGTCAGCAAATGCTCGAATGGATATTCTCCTTAGAACCCTTGCCTCTTCATCTCTGCCTCCCCCTTTCAGTGCTCCTTAAAATCGTTCCCTTCCTTGTGTCCAGTTCAAGTTGTCTGTCCTTTGTTTTAGTCCCTCTATTTTGCTGTGTTTAGTGGCTGGTACTTCTTTGTTGTTTTATTTTGTGAATGGTTGTGTAACAAATGGTACTGCAAATTCTGCTCCTTTTTTGTTTTGAACAAATTTATGAGCATCTTGTCCTTTTGCCTTGTATGCTATACTCTTATGCTCTGTGTTTAGCCATGTTTGTGTGCACACATGTGGCATGAGTTAACTATGCTAGACTTCTTTTTGCTTATTACTTGTGCCTCAACTTTTTATGATGCCAAAAGGGGGAAAATTAATTGAAGGGGAAAAAGTTCATGGGGAATACATTCTCAGGGGGAACTTCAATTACAAGTTTGTCATCATCAAAAGGGGGGAAATTGATAGGTTATGTGTCCTATTATGTTTTGATGATCTAACAAACTTAATAATAAGAACTAGATAGGGAACCTGTTCCACATCCTCAACGTGCTCAAGATCAACAAGTCTCAAGTCTGGGACATGTTCCAACACTCAGAGTCAAAGAAATAACAGAGGGAACAGATGAACATCGGTTCCCTTGCTGACTGTACCAGTTAACTCCCCACAGTTGTAAAGTCGCTGGAATTGTTCCTCTGCACATATGCAATAGTGCAAACAATGTAGCAGACACTTTATGGGGAATACCCTTGTACCAAATATGCTTGCATCATTCAAGTAATATCAATTGTGTAATATTAACATGAAGCAAAGGGAAAGTAACACACTTGCACATTCAAGAATTCATCAAGCTTTCTCTCAAGTGTGTTGCCAACTTGCAAGTGACATTCAGAGTTTCAAGAATAGAGAAACATCATAACGAAGGACCAGTTTCCTGCATTGAGTTATTACATGTCCCTAGTTATGTTGTACCTTTGTTAAAGTGATTTACTTTTAATTCCTACTTAGCTTAGATAGAAGCATTGTGTATGAAATCTTTTATAAAATCATAAATCTCGTGTTTGTGTCTTGACTAGAGCTAGTCGAGTTGTGAGCTTTGTAATAGAGTTATTACAAAGAAGCTCGTAATAGAGTTATTACATGTGAGTAAGGGATTAAGGTTTTAATTCCTAGATTACAATAGGTTGTAAACAGAACTTGCTTGGTTAGTGAAGTTGCCTACGAGTGTAGGTCGTGGTTTTTAATCTCATGAGCTGGGAGTTTTCTACGTAAAACTCTGTTGGGTCATTTACTTATCTTTTTGTATATGTTATGTGGAAACTGATAGAGAACCCGGTTATCTATACAGTCTGGTGGACCCTAAGTTTCTATCACGTGTATTAACCATACGATCCCTTGGCGTTGCTTATTAGGACAAAGGGTTTCTATCACGTGTATCAATGGGTTTAAATTCATGGCTTAGGTTGGTGAAATCCATTACACTTCATCATAAGCTCAAAAACCTTTGCCTCACGTCAAGATTATTTGTTGTGGAGAAAAACTTCTCATCTTTTAAAATGCCTTATAAGATATAACGGGTTAAGCAGATTATACTTGTATATTCAAAGGGAAAAAATGCATTTGAACTCCAAATAAAGATTGGATCCTTGTAATCCAATCAACAATAAAAATGGAACAGAAAACTATATTATCAATCTCAAGCTAGCGAGATCAAGTACATGAATTTTCAGTATTTACTCGAACCCTTTGTTGTGTAGATCATTTGTATATATATATATGTATATTTAATTTTAGTAGTTTTATACTGACTGTCAACACACTGCAACTATTATCTAACACCAACTATTTTTGATGATGCGTCAAATAGCATAACACCAACTGTTTTCTGCTTCCTTTCATCATTTTCACATCTATCAAACTCTTGAGAACAAAAAGAAATTCATATGAATTTTTTGTGGGAATTTTTATCTTCCTGCTTGATAATAAAACTTCATCATCATCTTCTTTGCCAGCTAACAAATAAGAAGGAACTTCTGTGTCACGACCCAAAATCCAAAAAGGTCGTGATGGCGTCGGACGCCACTATCAGGAAAGCCAACCATAATCAATTAACTTAATTACCCATTTTAGTATTTTTGAAATAAAAATTTTCTTTAATAAAACTATAGAGATAAAACTCATAGAGTAAATGATAAATATTTTTGCAGCTAAATTTCTAAACATTTCACAACCATTCCCAAAACCCAGTATCACAAGTGCATGAGCATTTACTAGGGAATTAAAAATAAAATACAACATCTGTCTAGAATACAAATTAGACAGGAAGAATATATTAACTCTGAAGGAGACTCTATTAGTTGCGGATCGTAATATAGAATGCAGCTCACCTATGTCCTCACAATTATTAACCACACCTCTGCGCCCACAAGGCTGTTATACATATATGTACCTGCACAATAAAATGTCCAGTAAGTGCAGTATGAATACGAAAATAACGTATACCCAGTAAGTATCAAGCCTAATCTCAAAGTGGTAGAGACGAGATAGCCGACTTTGACACTCACTATGGGTCAATAATAATAATTAAAATAAAACTAGAATATTTAAATCAGCATGATTCACAGAATATAACAATAATTTATTTAACCAGCAGAAATAATAAGAATCCTTCAAATGCAACAATTTTCCAATTTATTAATTAAATCATGCAATTTCAATAAAACTTCCAATTTATCAAATAACTTTACAAGCTGCAATTCAATTTAAATAAATTTTTTAATTTATTAATTCGTCTTATTTACAGGAATAACAATAATTTCTTAACAAGCAGGAATAATAATTCATTAAATTTCAAAGATTTCCAATTTATCAATTAGCTTCGCAAGCTGAAATAAACTATTAAGGTATTGTGTAATTATTATTATTAAGCACGATTTCTGCCGAGGACGTACGGCCCGATCCAGAGTGTCGTGTACACTGCCGAGGGACGTGCGGCGCGATCCATAGATGCATCTATCCTGCCGAGGCGTTCGGCCCGCTCCACAAGAAAGGAGGACATTTTCTTATGTACCTCCTGAAGGAGAGTATATTTATTATGAGATAAATTCGGGAGGAGAATAATTTCTTTTAACAATTAATTGATTTAAACAGAAAATCAAGCATATGAATTTTTCATCCTTTAATATCTTTATCTAAAATTCACAATATATTCATATATATCAATTAATATTAATTAATCAAGGAATACAATTTACACAAGTAATTCATGCTTTCAGTCCTAAACTACCCGGACTTTAGCATTTATAGTAGCTACGCGCGGACTCTCGTCACCTCGTGCGTACGTAGCCCCCGCAATTAGCAACAATTATTCAATTTAATCCCTATGGGGTAATTTTCCCCTCACAAGATTAGACAAGAGACTTACCTCATCTCAAAGTCCACTTTCCAATTATCGCGTCGCGTAAAATTTTCGATTCGATGCCAAAAAATCCGAAACTATCCAAACGTTATATAAAATAATTAATACACGTCCAAAAATTCAAAATTTATCTATTAAATAAATTACCCTATTCAAAATGGTAAAATTCCTAAAATTCATCCCGGGCCCACGTGCCCGAATTTCGGAAATTTTCGGAGGAAATCGTTACCCATAATCTCAAGAACTCAAATATAAAATTTTCATCCAATTCCATAACCATTTTCGTGGAGAAAAATCAAAAATACCAATTTTCTAGGTTTTCCTTCAAAACTCCAAATTTCTACAACTTTTCATGTCTAAATCTATATATAAACCATGTATTTAACTTGCAATAGGTGGAAATTAACTTATCTCCAAGTTGCTAGGTGAATGCTCCTCTCAAGAAGCTCCCAAGATCGTCCAAGAATGAAGAAATGAGCAAAAATGCTCAAATCCCCGCTTTAAACACTCACTGCCCAGTGATCATCGCGCCCGCGGCAAACTTTTTTGCATCCGCGGCTTCGCACTCGCGATGGAGTTTTCGTACCTGCGGCTTCGCACCCGCGATGAATTTTTCGCATCCGCGGTTTCGCACCCACGATGGATTTTTCGCACATGCGGCTTCGCACCCACGATGAATTTTTCGCAACCGCGATGGATTTTTCGCATCCGCGGCTTCACACCTGCGATGGATTCGCACCTGCAATCACACCAGATATCAGCTGCCTCAACTCTTTTTCAAATTCCAAATTTGATCCGTTAACCACCCGGAATCCACCCGAGGCCCTCATGACCTCAACCAAATATACCAACAAGTCCTACAACATCATACGAACTTATTTAAAACTTCAAATAACATAAAACGACGCTAAAGCCACGAATTATGCTCCAATTCAAGCTTAATGAAACTTAAAATTTCCAACTTCTACATTCGATGTTGAAACCTATCAAATCAACTCCGATTGACCTCAAACTTTTCACACAAGTCATAAATGACATAACGGAGCTATGAAAATTTTCGGAACTGTATTCCAACTCCGGTGTCAAAAATTCAACTCCCCGGTCAAATTTTCAAACTTAAATTCTTGTTTTAGCCATTTCAAGCTCAATTTCACTACGTACTTCCAAATCAAATTCCGATCACGCTCCTAAGTCCAAAATCACCATACATAACTATTAGAATCATCAAAATTCTATTCCAGGGTCGTTTGCACATAATTCGATATCCGGTCACTATTTGAACTTAAATTATTTTAATTATTTCATCAAAATTCCATATCTCGGGCTAGGGACCTCGGTATTTGATTTCGGGCATACGCCCAAGTCCCAAATCATGATACGGACCGACCGAAACTGTCAAAATACTGATTCGAGTCCGTTTTCTCAAAAAGTTGACCAAAGTCAAACTTCGCCTTTTAAAGCCAACTTAAGGAACCGAGTGTTCCGATTTCAACCCAAACACTTTCAAATCCCGAACCAACCATCCTCATAAGTCATAAATCATTTAGAGCATATACAGGAAGTTTTATTTAGGGGAACAGGGTTCTAAAAGTCAAAACGACCGGTCGGGTCGTTACATTCTCTCCCACTTAAATATATGTTCGTCCTCGAACGTGCTAAGGACTGTTCCGTAGTTGTCCAAAATCACAGTTTAACACTTCGAGCACCTACCCGTGCTACCATACCCAATTGAGGATATTAGCTCGAGCCAATCTGAAGATTCTCCGCTTTATTTAGGCAAATAAGCCTTAGAGCCCAATTCTAACATCCAGAATTCTTCACCATGCATGTTTCCAACCTATGAATGTCGTATCAATCACTACACGATGCACCAATACATGATTGCATACCTTTGTTGAATTTAGACCATGCACTGCATTATTCACATGACTATAATAACATCCTCCGATAACAATAGCCAAAATTCCACGAATCTGATATTCACAACACACCTCATGATACCTATAATTCTTGTTCCAACTCTTGAACTGCTTCCACGATGGAAGAAATGTGTAGAAATTCATAACCAACTGCTGAATCAACAAATTATTGAGTTTCTCATTCTGACAAGAACCATTACCTCATTATGGACCAAATAATGGTATTTTCCCTTTATTATATTTCATATAATCCGATCGTACTGATCCCGGGTCCAATAACCTCGTCTCACTTAGTATAAGCTGCTCAGGCAATAAGTCACCTCAGACATGACAAAAAGTCTCATATGGTGCCATAATGAGCTAATAAGCTACAGACTCGATTGCGATACATAAGGAAAATAAACTATGGAAAGGATTACTCAACCCACATGACTAATTAAACAACTGAAAAGGTGTCATGAACCTTCTTCAGAAAATGGGACACAAAACACACAAAATAGAATATCGGGAACTGTACTCAACATCACACTGTTGCGGCGTGCAACCCGATCCGCACAAAAAGAATCTACATAAAGAATAAAAAATACTTACGGAGCTAGAATGCTCATTACCTACAAAATATCCGAACATCGGACACAAGCACGCTAAGTGCATAATACCATCCTTGGAAGGACCGACAACGCCATACACTACAAAACTCAAGCACAACTAAGGTGAGATATATGATCTGAATCTCGAGAGCCATCCTGCTCACATAACACCATCGCTACGCGGAGCCTCAACACATAAGAATTTTATCAAGCCGTTTCATAACTCACATAACACATTATAGTATTACATGAAATAACCGACGATGAAACGACATCCAACGTCCGAATACTCCTACATAGGGAGCTTTTATACTGAAATGAACACATCCGGTCTGATATAGAGCCCATATTTATATTCAAATCCATCCACAGACCTCAAGCCGATTCTGATAGCACCGTACTAGGCTAATAATCTTTCAAGGATCCATAATACCCTTTTCCCATTACACACAAGAATAGCCATCATAATCAGAACAAACTTCCACAGTCCACAACCAAATGAACCGAGCGCCCTCCAGGCATAAATTCTCAAATCAGCGATATTACCACAATCTTCATACTTGGTTTCAATCTTCACTCAATCAAGTGACTACATGTCACTCTTACTCATTCTTTCCGTGAGACACGCTCCCACGACCTTTCGCACCAGGTAACAAGTCTGCACATCCATGCTACCGGTTACACTAATGTTGTAAAGCATATCAAGAATCCACAAATCAATACACAAGGTCTCTTACACCTGACATCGACCTTAGATGATGCCAAAAACAATACCATCTTACTTTAAACATCTAAATCCCTTTCCTTCTCATCCGAGCTTATGACATCCTTGTCAACACCGAAACGAAATCTTAAATCCTCAACTTTCGAATCTCATGCTACTTAGTGCACTTAACCACGCCAATGCGCAGGAGTACAAGAATTCCACCATAACTCCCGAACCACTAATAAGGTAAACACTTCATCATATAGAAACCCCCATCTTAACTCATTTCAAGAGAACCATTGCAAAACGTGACTGAATTCCCATATCCATTACAAATACCGGCCTCAAGTAGTAGTCTAAACCACTATAACTCTTCTGGGATCCCTCTACACATAACATATCATAATACTTGAATTCCTCCAAATAAAATCAATTACGGCGGTCGTCAAGCATCGCACGCACCGCCACTAATCACACGCATAATTCAATGCGCTGAAGGAACTGATCATTGCCACCATCATGCCGATTCAACCATTGTTAGCCGACCCATCTATTCTCAATTTATTTTCAACTTACCTTAGAAATAATAATAGCTCCATTCATTACATTATGAACTCAAATCTGTACTCATCCCGAGTGACCTTATTTCACGAGACCACACTATTTCAAAACCCACTAATCATCTCATATCCCTCCTTGTGAGCACTTTCACATCTTCAATAGGTACACCCATTCTGATACTTCTTTTATAAATCCGAAGTTATTTCCTTCTGTTTCCCTAATTCTACACCACAACCTGAAGATAACGCAGAGTACTCCAAGCCCCGTTTCATAATCTGCTGCAAAAGCTCGATACTCAACCATACTATAGACTCGAGATCCTTAGATACCACACTTTAAATTGTTGAATCCACTAGGACCGTTATTGAGAGTCACTTGCTCTGACTTGTTCCCAAACATGATCAATTCCAAGGCCCTGCTAGCACATGGACACTTTCTCTAGGAAACACCCGACTATCTCACTTTTCATGTGCATTACATCTACACGAAGCAAAAACTCTGAGTCTTCCCAAAGCCCGAACATGAATCTATAAGGCCAAATATGGCACACATTCCTCAAATCCTTTGCCCAAATTACCACCGATTTTTTCTTTTCTTAGTCTTGATGACCCACCAATATACCAATAACCATAAACCGCGCAAGTTGACACTAAGCAATCTAATCATAGACTGTGGGGCTCTCCCACTTAGCTTGAAGCTACAATTACGAAATTCTGGAATCCACCGAGATTCTTTCTTCATCGTTGACATGATCCTGCATACGCAACTCATCAAATTTCTCAGAATCCTTCTATTAACCTTTAATAAACACTCCGAACCACTATCCACATTTACATATTAAATCTTTTACCGGGTAGCCAGTAAAATTCTTCGCAGAAGCTTTGTCAACACCACACGACTGCTAACCTGCTCACAGGAGATAACCCACCTATGGAAAGTATATGTCGGCATATTCCAACGCAGTTGCACTAGGTGCAAATACTATGAAATTAGTAGATCATCCTGAGTCCGAGCTCATTCACCAGTTGCACCAGTCCGTTCACTCCTCATGGACGTCAACTAGAGGTGCGACAATACCTTCCAATCCAAAGTCATGTTGTATCCTTTTTCATATCAAGCAACTCCCTTCTGTTGTATCCAATCTTCCTCAATATAGCAGCTAATATTACAACTTAAGTCTGTAGACTTAGTCATTGTCCATTCTACATCCCAAATCACTCCAAACGTTCCTCAAGACGTGTAATCATCCTGCCACGTAACCCATATGCTACTTTTCCACTCTCCCACTTTGGTCAACCATCTCCTTTAAGCAACTACTCTGCTTCTGTTTTCTTACACTTGGCCTTTTCGGAACCTAACCACCGCAAGTCACCTTCCACATGTCCTTCCTCATCCTTCGCTGCCCAGTTGTTGCCTTAACTCAAAATTCGTCTCTGTAGCACTTGAACCAACAGCTCGTTACCAGCTTTAGACCTTTCTGATGATTATCTTTCTCGAGACATCAATACTAGAAATGCTGCTTCGATCCTGAATTACTGCATACCACGATCTCTAACGACTGATTCCCCTATACTAGTTCCTAACACCCCGTCGTGAAGGCGAGTTGAAGAATACCATAACACCGGCGAACCTTAACGAATTTTACAAGGCGATGACACCACATCAAAATTGAGAACTCTACCACACTCGAAAATATCAAGCTTCGTTACTCCATCAACCCCAAACCTGAACATTCATAGTCCGATTGCCTTTTCTCCGTTGGAATTAAAATATGGAACCTCTGAATCATTTACTGAGAAAACCTTCTTTCAAGTCGTTTACTGCCCTGACATATAGACGTGCATTTGTTTTCCATTTCATAAACACTGTGCGATAACAACGCAAGAATCGTCATAACAATCAATGCCAAATCTCAAAACCTTAGGTAGTGTTGATACTTAATTTGAAATGACAGAGCGGCCTTTCGCAAGGCGATGACAATAGCCCAATTAATTACACAAGGAGAAGTATCATGTACTACATCTGTAGTACCATTAAAATTTTGCTCGATCCCCAATTTATAACAAGCGCTTCACGTCGCATAATACTGAATACGAAGGAAATGTAGGCATAAGCATCAAAGGAATCGAATCGCACGATGAGGAATCAAAAAGGGAAGTATTCCTAACAGCCTTGTAGCCTCTCGAAGATAAGCACAGACGTCTCTGTACCGATCCGCAAGAATCTACTAGACTTGCTCATGACTCGTGAGACCTACGTGAACCTAGTGCTCTGATACCATGTTGTCACGACCCAAAATCCAAAAAGGCCGTGATGGCGCCGGACACCGCTGTCAGGCAAGCCAACCATAATCAATTAACATAATTACCCATTTTAGTATTTTTGAAATAGAAATTTTCTTTAATAAAACTGTAGAGATAAAACTCATAAAGTAAATGATAAATATTTTTGCAGCTAAATTTCTAAACAATTCACAACCATTCTCAAAACCCGGTGTCACAAGTGCATGAGCATTTACTAGGGAATTAAAAATAAAATACAGCATCTATCTAGAATACCAATTAGACAGGAAGAATATAATAACTCTGAAGGAGACTCTGTTAACTGCGGATCGTAATATAGAATGCAGCTCACATATGTCCCCACAATTATTAAAGACATCTCTGCGCCCACAAGGCTGCTATACATATATGTACCTGCACAATAAAATGTGCAGCAAGTGCAGTATGAGTACGAAAATAACGTGTACCCAGTAAGTATCAAGCCTAATCTCAAAGTGGTAGAGACGAGATAGCCGACATTGACACTCACTATGGGTCAATAATAATAATTGAAATAAAACTAGAATATTTAAATCAGCATGATTCACAGAATATAACAATAATTTATTTAACCAGCAGAAATAATAAGAATCCTTCAAATGCAACAATTTTCCAATTTATTAATTAAATCATGCAATTTCAATAAAACTTCCAATTTATCAAATAACTTTACAAGCTGCAATTCAATTTATCAATTCGTCTCATTTACAGGAATAACAATAATTCCTTAACAAGCAAGAATAATAATTCATTAAATTTTAAAGATTTTCAATTTATCAATTAGCTTCGCAAGCTGAAATAAACTATTAAGGTATTGTGTAATTATTATTATTAAGCATGTTTTCTGCCGAGGACGTACGGCCCGATCCAGAGTGCCGTGTATACTGCCGAGGGACGTGCGACGCGATCCATAGATGCATCTATCCTGCTGAGGCGTTCGGCCCGCTCCACAAGAAAGGAGGATATTTTCTTATGTACCTCCGGAAGGAGAGTATATTTATTATGAGATAAATTCGGGAGGAGAACAATTTCTTTTAACAATTAATTGATTTAAACAGAAAATCAAGCATATGAAATTTTCATCCTTTAATATCTTTATCTAACAATTCACAATATATTCATATATATCAATTAATATTAATTAATCAAGGAATACAATTTACACAAGTAATTCATACTTTCAGTCCTAAACTACCCGGACTTTAGCATTTATAGTAGCTACGCATGAACTCTCGTCACCTCGTGCGTACGTAGCCCCCGCAATTAGCAACAATTATTTAATTTAATCCCCATGGGGTAATTTCCCCCTCACAAGATTAGACAAGTGACTTACCTCGTCTCAAAGTCCACGTTTCAATTATCGCATCGCGTAAAATTTTCGATTCGATGCCAAATAATCTGAAACTATCCAAACGTTATATAAAATAATTAATACACGTTCAAAAATTCAAAATTTATCTATTAAATAAATTACCCTATCCAAAATGGTAAGATTCTTAAAATGCATCCTGGGCCCACGCGCCCGAATTTCGGAAATTTCCGGAGAAAATCGTTACCCATAATCTCAAGAACTCAAATATAAAATTTTCATCCAATTCCATAACCATTTTAGTGGTGAAAAATTAAAAATACCAATTTTCTAGATTTTCCTTCAAAACTCCAAATTTCTACAAATTTTCATGTCTAAATCCATATATAAACCATGTATTTAACTTGCAATAGGTGGGAATTAACTTACCTCCAAGTTGATAGGTGAATGCTCCTCTCAAAAAGATCCCAAGATCGTCTAAGAATGAAGAAATGAGCAAAAATGCTCAAATCCCCGCTTTAAACACTCACTGCCTAGCGATCATCGCGCCCGCGGCAAAATTTTTCGCACCCGCGATGGATTTTTCGCACCTGCGGCTTCGCACCCGCGATGAATTTTTCGCATCCGCGAGTTTGCACCCGCGATGGATTTTGCGCATCCGCGGCTTCGCACCCGTGATGGATTTTTCGCATCCGCGGCTTCGCACCGGCGATGGATTTTTCGCACCCGCGATCACACCAGATATTAGCTGCCTCAACTCTTCTTCAAATTTCAAATTCGATCCGTTAACCACCCGGAATCCACCCGAGGCCCTCGGGACATCAACCAAATATACCAACAAGTCCTACAACATCATACGAATATATTTAAAACTTCAAATCACATAAAACGACGCTAAAACCACGAATTATGCTCCAATTCAAGCTTAATGAAACTTAAAATTTTCAACTTCTACATTCGATGTCGAAACCTATCAAATCAACTCCGATTGACCTCAAATTTTTCACACAAGTCATAAATGACATAACAGAGCTATAAAAATTTTCGGAACTGTATTCCGACTCCGGTATCAAAAAGTCCACTCCCCAGTCAAACTTTAATTCGTGTTTTAGCCATTTCAAGCCCAATTTCATTACGGACTTTCAAATAAAATTTCGATCATGCTCCTAAAGTCCAAAATTACCATACGGAACTATTGAAATTATCAAAATTCTATTCCGGAGTCGTTTGCACATAATGATATCCGATCTCTATTTAAACTTAAATTCTTTTTAATTGTTTCATCAAAATTCCATATCTCGGGCTAGGGACCTCGAAATTTGATCCCGGGCATACGCCCAAGTCCCAAATCACGTCAAAATACTGATCTGAGTCCGTTTGCTTAAAAAGTTGACCAAAGTCAAACGTGGCCTTTTAAAGCCAACTTAAGGAACCAAGTGTTCCGATTTCAACCCAAACACTTCCAAATCCCGAAGCAACCATCCCCACAAGTCATAAATCATTTAAAGCACATACGGGAAGTTTTGTTTAGGGGAACGGGGTTCTAAAGGTCAAAACGACCGATTGGATCGTTACATTCTGCTTCATGTTGTTCGAATTCTTCAATGATTATTCCATCTTTGATATAATCAGCGCCAATCATGGCCAATGGTTCAAGTGAAATCGACATTTTTTCCTTCTTTTACTTTTTTTATGCAACTAAGTGAATATGAGAGGACAAAAATAGTATGTGTTTGAGTTGGGTATGCAATAATTTTATTGAGGCAGGACATATATATAGGTGATTGAGAAAGCAAAAGTTGAAATATATACTACTTACTACAACAACAATAACAAAAAATCCAGTGTGCGTAATTCCACTAGTATAGTTTGGGAGGGTAGTGTGTATGCAGACCTTACTCCTACCTTGTAAAGATAGAAAGGTTGTTTCAGATAGACCATCCACTCAAGGAAAGCAAAATTCCGACAATAGTGAAAAGGAAATATAGTAGTGAAGAAGTCATGGAAAGAGAAGAAGTAGCAACAATAAGATAATAGGAAAATCGAAGAAAACAAAGGTAGTAATAGAAGTATATACTACTTAGAATGTTGAATTTTTTCTTTCACCACTTGTAATATTGTTGAATTGACGCCTTCAACCTTTTGAATTTAGAGAAGGATTAATGGTTTCCATGCCAAAAAGGTAAGAACGACTGTATTTGAATAAGAATTTGAAACTTTCTCGTGACGATATATCTCAAACAAACTATGAATGCATTAATGCTAAGGAGAATTCACCTTCAACTGCATACGCAATGGATTTTTAACGTCATTACATACACTCAATTCCTCACACTAAATTGCAGAGGGTATTGCCCACGAGTTTTATCACTAAAAAGTCATATGTACAATATACAAACTAAGTAAATACTACTCAAAATAGAAAAAAATACATAAATTTTTTGAGATATGCAATCTTCACATGATTATTACTAAATCATAGTTAATTAATGTATTATCATCTTAATTTATCACTTGACTATGATAAATTAGTATGATTTGGTGTAAATATCTAAATTTTTACAATTGATATAATTAGTCCATTGTATTTCAGAAGATCATCAAAGGTTTTTGCCTCAACGGTCAAGGTTTTCGTCACAACTTGTGGCGGAGAAAGTTACTTCCTCCGTCCCAAATTATTTGTCGTATTTCTCGTTTACACTCTCCGTAAGAAACACTAATTAGGAGGAATTTTACACTATATTACCCTTATTTATATATTAAATATAATCTTTCTCCATTGAATATTTACTCTATTTATGTGCTATCTCTCTTTGAAACGGGGAGCGTAATATTTGACGAGTCCTACAATAAAAAGGGAAATATCTTAGGGTTGTACTCGAGATTGTACGGCAAGTAATCACGGGATCAATGGGTCTATTTAAACATGAATTTATAGGAACGTAGAAATTATTGTAAAATGAATAAATTCACATGTTTTGCAGACTCAAATGCAAATTTCTGACAATTCTTTGGAAGCTTCAGCACATTCCACTGCATGGGTATAATGACTAATGAAAGTTAAAGAAATCTGCATATATATCGTCATCATATACACAAGCACATATAACTTTCAAGTTGCAAGTAATTTGACGTGCAGCAGCAACCCCTAGCTCCAATAATGAAGAAATATGCCAGGAGTAATGTAGTACAACACATATATAGGGCGCGCTTTCTACTTTAATGAGCTTACACAGTGCCAGATAGTCGGAAACTCAAAGTAGTTTCTAGGCATCGAGTGAGAAACAAAAAAAAAAGAGAAAACTACCATGTTGGTATATAGTTAGTGATTAAAATATAAGCGAAAGCAAGTTAAGATTAAAAGGTGACCGTTGGTCGAACTTGGAAGCAGGGGAGGACCTACGTTGGGGGAGGGAGTCTCCGTTAGCCTCGGCAAAAAGACTGTATATATATATATATATATTTCATATATATCTATATATACGTGAGGATCCTTTCAATAATTTATGCGGCCCCTAAAAAGCACAAACACCGGATAGAGGCACTGGTTTAATTTGTAGGAGTGCTCAAGCACTTACTGTAACGATCCGACTTGTTATTTTAAGAATTAACGCCCCGTTCAGTGACTTAAGGTCTCGAGCAGCTTTGTAATATGTATTATAATCCACGAGTGTGGTCGATTTTGATTTTTGGAAAATTCAGAATTAAATTAAAAGAACAATTCTTATTTTAAAGCTTGAAATAGAAAGAGTTGACCGGAGTTTGACTTTTAAGAAAACGACTCCAGAATGGAATTTAGATGATGTCAATAGCTTCGTATGGTGATTTCGGACTTAGGCATATGTTCGGGTTTCGATATGGAAGTCCGTAGGACAACTCGACGCATTTTTAGCGAAAGTTGGAAAATAGAAGATTTTGGAAAGTTCGACCGAAGGTTGAGTTTTTGATAACGAGGTCGAAATTCGATTCCGAAAAATTGAAATAGCTTTGTTATATCATTTATGACTTGTGTGCAAATTTGAAGTCATTCCGGATTGATTTGATAAGTTTCGACGCTAAATATATAAGTTAGAAGATTTGAAAACTCATACTTCGATTCAATGCGTGATTCGTAATTTCAGCGTTATTTGACATGGTTCGATGCCTCGACTAAGTTCGTATTGTATTTTGGAATGTGTTGGTATATTTTTTTAAGGTCCCGAGGGTCTCAGGTGCGTTTCGGATGGGCTACGAGTCATTTTCTCTTATTTTGGATGGCTCTTCTGATATCTGGTGTTCCCTTCTATGCGATCGCGTAGGTGAAGGCGTGATCGCGAAGGTTGTTTGGGGGACTGACCATTTTCCTTCTTTGCGTTCGCATAGGCCAGTCCGCGATCGCAGAAGTGTGCCTTTTTCTTCTCCGCGTTCGCACCTCACTGCCCGCGTTCGCATAGCCCAACTGTAAGAGGTGATGATTTCCTCTTCTCCTCTGCGATCGCATGCTATCTCACGCGATTGCGTAGTGTATTGTTGACATACCATATTTTTCTTCATCGCGTTCGCACAGTAAGGTTCGCGATCGCGAACCTTTGAATTTTGCTTCATCGCGTTCGCACTCCGTCCTTCCGCGTTCGCGTAGAGCCCTTTTGTGGGCAGTGTCATTTCTTCTACGCGATCATATGCATCATTCCGCGATCGCATAGTACATTTTGAGGCAGTAGCCATTTTCTTTTTCACGATCGCATTAGTTCTTCCGCGATCGCGATGTACAAACACCTGGGCAGAACATAAAAGTACTTTATTTCAAGAATTAGCCATTTTTATTATTTTTGGAGTTGTAGAGCTCGGTTTTGAGCGATTCTTCGTAGGTTTTCCAAGAAAATCATCTAGGTAAGTGTTCTACATCCAAGAATGATTATAATTCATAAATCAATGGCTATATTCATCGTTTAATTTGAGTTTTAATGGAGAAAATTGGAATTTTTGTAAAACTTTTCAAAAACGAAATTCAAGATTTGAAGGACGATTTGTTATTGGAATTCTATAAAATTGGTAGTGTGTATGCAGACCTTACTCCTACCTTGTAAAGATGGAAAGGTTGTTTCAGATAGACCATCCACTCAAGAAAAGCAAAATTCCGACAATAGTGAAAAGGAAATATAGTAGTGAAGAAGTCATGGAAAGAGAAGAAGTAGCAACAATAAGATAATAGGAAAATCGAAGAAAACAAAGGTAGTA
>AWOL01S0059279.1:0-68231 GCA_000715115.1 Nicotiana otophora | reverse complement strand
ACGAGTCCTACAATAAAAAGGGAAATATCTTAAGGTTGTACTCGAGATTGTACGGCAAGTAATCACGGGATCAATGGGTCTATTTAAACATGAATTTATAGGAACGTAGAAATTATTATAAAATGAATAAATTCACATGTTTTGCAGACTCAAATGCAAATTTCTGACAATTCTTTGGAAGCTTCAGCATATTCCACTGCATGGGTATAATGACTAATGAAAGTTAAAGAAATCTGCATATATATCGTCATCATATACACAAGCACATATAACTTTCAAGTTGCAAGTAATTTGACGTGCAGCAGCAACCCCTAGCCCCAATAATGAAGAAATATGCCAGGAGTAATGTAGTACAACACATATATAGGGCGCGCTTTCTTCTTTAATGAGCTTACACAGTGCCAGATAGTCGGAAACTCAAAGTAGTTTCTAGGCATCGAGTGAGAAACAAAAAAAATGAAAAAACTACCATGTTGGTATATAGTTAGTGATTAAAATATAAGCGAAAGCAAGTTAAGATTAAAAGGTGACCGTTGGTCGAACTTGGAAGCAGGGGAGGACCTACGTTGGGGGAGGGGGTCTCCGTTAGCCTCGGCAAAAAGACTGTATATATATATATTTCATATATATCTATATATACGTGAGGATCCTTTCAATAATTTATGCGGCCCTCAAAAAGCACAAACACCGGATAGAGGCACTGGTTTAATTTGTAGCAGTGCTCAAGCACTTACTGTAATGATCCGACTTGTTATTTTAAGAATTAACGCCATGTTCAGTGACTTAAGGTCTCGAACAACTTTGCAATATGTATTATAACCCACAGGTGTGGTCGAGTTTGATTTTTGGAAGATTCAGAATTAAATTAAAAGAACAATTCTCATTTTGAAGCTTGAAATAGAAAGAGTTGACCGGAGTTTGACTTTTAAGCAAACGACTCCAGAATGAAATTTAGATGATGTCAATAGCTTCGTATGGTGATTTTGGACGTAGGCGTATGTTCAGGTTTGGATATGGAAGTCCGTAGGACAACTCGACGCATTTTTAGCGAAAGTTGGAAAATAGAAAATTTTGAAAAGTTCGACCGAAGGTTGAGTTTTTGATAACGAGGTCGAAATTCGATTCCAAAAAATTAAAATAGCTTTGTTATATAATTTATGACTTGTGTGCAAAATTTGAAGTCATTCGGAATTGATTTGATAAGTTTCGGTGCTAAATATATAAGTTAGAAGATTTGAAAACTCATACTTCGATTCAATGCGTGATTCGTAATTTCAGCGTTGTTTGACATAGTTCGATGCCTCGACTAAGTTTGTATTGTATTTTGGAATGTGTTGGTATATTTATTTAAGGTCTCGAGGGTCTCAGGTGCGTTTCGGATGGGCTACGAGTCATTTTCTCTTGTTTTGGATGGCTCTTCTGGTATCTGGTGTTCCCTTCTATGCGATCGCGTAGGTGAAGGCGTGATCGCGAAGGTTGTTTGGGGGACCGACCATTTTTCTTCTTTGCGTTCGCATAGGCCAGTCCGCGGTCGCAGAAGTGTGCCTTTTTCTTCTCCGCGTTCGCACCTCACTGCCCGCGTTCGCATAGCCCAACTGTAAGAGGTGATGATTTCCTCTTCTCCTCTGCGATCGCATGCTATCTCACGCGATCGCGTAGTGTATTGTTGACATACCATATTTTTCTTCATCGCGTTCGCACAGTAAGGTTCGCGATCGCGAACCTTTGAATTTTGCTTCATCGCGTTCGCACTCCCTCCTTCTAGAGCCCTTTTGTGGGCAGTGTCATTTCTTCTACGCGATCATATGCATCATTCCGGGATCGCATAGTACATTTTGAGGCAGTAGCCATTTTCTTCTTCACGATCGCATTAGTTCTTCCGCGATCGCGATGTACAAACACCTGGGCAGAACATAAAAGTACTTTATTTCAAGGATTAGCCATTTTTATCATTTTTGGAGTTGTAGAGCTCGATTTTGAGCGATTCTTCATGGGTTTTCCAAGAAAATCATCTAGGTAAGTGTTCTACATCCAAGAATGATTATATTTCATAAATCAATGGCTATATTCATCGTTTAATTTGAGTTTTAATGGAGAAAATTGGGATTTTTGTAAAACTTTTCAAAAATGAAATTCAAGATGTGAAGGACGATTTGTTATTGGAATTTTATAAAATTGGTATTGTTGAACTCGTATCGGAATGGATGTTCGAATTTCGTAAAAATTATGTCGGGTTCCGAGAGGAGAGTCCTGCTTTGACTTTGGTTGACTTTTTAGAATAAAATTTTAAGTTGAAATCTTATTATCTGGAATTATTTCTGATAAATTTAATGAAGTTATACAATTAATTTGGATAGATTTGAGCTGTCCGGAGGTCAATTCAAGCAAGAAGGCGATTTTGAAATATTGGCATAACTTCAAAAAGGTAAGTATCTTGCCTAACCTTGAGTGGGAAATTATCCCCGGGGCATCGAGTCTTATGTGCCATTTGTGAAATGTGAAAAGTCGTGTACGCGAGGTGACGAGTACGTACTCGGGCTTATATGTGTAAAATTAATTGGGTTAAAGTCTTAGACCTATTGTGTAGTAAATTGGATAATTGTTGGCATTTATTAAATCATCTATTTTCCATGCCTCAATTCGCGTTTGTTGAATTTATTTTTATATGACAATTTGATGTGGTTATTGCTTGTATATTTATGTGAATTCCGTGAGTTTGGTAATTTGATATTTCCTAGAAATAATTATATTATGAATTTTTCATCTGTAAATAATTAATGAAATAAGTTTAAACCGAGGCATTATATAATTATCAAGAATTTGGATTAATGAAAGCATTGCCCTATACTGAATATTTTCCATCTTTGTTGTTGTTTTGAGGTTTTATACACATTGTGTGGAGCCTTGGGCTATTTGTTGTAAAATTAATTGATTTTGTTATATATTTAAAATTGGTTGTCGCCATTGGAAAAATTGTGATATGAATTGATTTTGTTATGTTGCCGTGATAATATTTCGTGTAAATTGTTGTATTATTTGAGTTATTATTTTGAGGATATAAGGGTATCATTTCACCGTTGATATTATGTGGGTATAAGGGTGGCACTTCACTGTTGTTATGTATGTTGGGATATTATCTGGGCGGAGCGATAAAGGTGGCTATAAGAGAGATAAGGGTGGCTATAGGAGCGATAAGGGTGGCTATTGATATTGTCAGGGCAGAGGGATAATGGAGGCTATTATAGGAGTGATAAAGGTGGCTATAGGAGAGATAAAGGTAGCTATTGTCAGGGATGATATGTGATGATGTGGGGTTATTGCGTTGGTAATTTTTATGTGATGTTGTGATTTTTTTTGTGTTTATTTTTATACCTTGTGCAATTTGTCTTGCTGTTGGTAAACTGATAATAGTCTGATCTATGTTGAAATTGGGAGCCTGTGGTTATTGCTGGGCAGATTATGAAATGAAATGCGGGCACGAGGTGCCGTGAGTAAATAATGATGATATTGGCACGTGAACTGTCCGTGCAGTTGTAATATAAAATATGGGCACGAGGTGCCGTGAGTAAATAATGATGATATTGGCACGTGAATTATCCATGCAGTTGTGATATGAAATGTGGGCACGATGTGCCGTGGTTAAATGATGATGATATTTGGCACGTGAGTTGTCCGTGCGGTTGTGATAAAGAAATTAGCACGACGTTCCGTGAAAATATGAAAGTAGATTGAGACCCGTATTTTATGATTTTGAAATACTGTGTCATAGGGTGACTTTTATCTAAAGAGATTTATATGAAAGAATTTTATTTGAAAGATATTTATTTGAAGGAATTAAATTTGAAAGAGATTTGGAAGAGATTTATTTGAAAGTATTATATCTTGAAGATTTCTATTAGAAAAATATATAGGCAAAAGATTTATATTGGAAGGACTTGATTAATTGGTTGTATTTGTATTCATTATTTGTTGCGCAATATTTATGGTGTTCTTGTCGCCCTGCTGTGTATATCACTAGTTGATTATTGTTGCCATCATTATTATTTATTTAATATTAGTTTTGCATACTATATTGCACCGGTTATTAGACTAGTGAGTGTCTCGAATGTACCTCGTCACTACTCAATTGAGGTTAGTCTTGATAATTAGTGGGTACCGACCGTGGTGTACTCATACTACACTTCTGCATATTTTGTGCAGAGCCAGGTATTGGAGCTATCGGACTCGGACAGAGTTAAAGTGTGATCGCACGGATTCAAGGTAGAGCTGCTTGGTCGTCGCAATCCCTTGAAGTCTTTTCATTTTATTGTACTTTTAATTATTAATCAAACAGTATTGAGTATTCGATCCCTGAGATCATTTCATGTATTCAGTTAGAGTTTGTGACTCAGTATTACCAGTCTTGGGAGTTTGTTTGAATATTTCCGCTGTTGGTTTTGACACTTGTATTAAATTATATGTTTTAAAAAAATGCTTTGAATTTTGTTATAGTCGGCTTACCTAGTCTTAGAAACAAAGTGCCATCACGACGCCTGTGATGGAATTTTGGGTCGTGATAAGTTGGTATCAGAGCTCTAGGTTTATAGGTTCTACGAGTCGCGAACGGGTCTAGTAGAGTCTTGCGGATTGGTACGGAGACGTCTGTACTTATCTTCGAGAGGCTACAGAACTGTTAGGAAATTTCCACTTCTTTCATTCATGTTGTGCGGATTTACTGATTGTGGAATTTGAGCCTTTGTATCTTTATTCTCTCATAGATAGTGAGGACACGTAATATTGAGTCAGCTGAGCAGGCACCCGTGTATACTGCTGGGGCCGCAAGAGGCCGGGGCCGGGATAGAGGCCGAGGCAGGGCACGTACCACGTCTGGATCACCTGTCAGAGCAGCAGTTGAGGATCCGCCAGTAGCTCCAGTTGGGGGACAGGTACCAGAAGCACCTGTTGTTACCCCCGGACTTCAGGAGACTTTAGCACAGTTCTTGAATATGTTTGGTACATTAACTCAGGCGGGATTGATCTCTGTTGCACAAAATATTTCACAGATTGGGGGAGTAACTCAGACTCCTACCCCCATACTCTAGAGTAGCGAGTTCCAATTGGTCAGGTTCCCAGTGTAGTACCGGTATAACCTGTTATTCCGGTTTAGCCTGAGGTCAGGCCAGAGGAATCAGAAGAAGAACAAAAGAGACTTGAGAGATTTAAGAGGTATAGTCCACCTACTTTCAGTGGCACATTTACAGAGGATGCCCAAGGATTTCTAAAAAAGTGTCACTGTATTCTCCGCACCATGGGTATTGTGGAAGTGACTTGAGTTGCCTTTACTACATTTTAGCTGTCAGGCGTAGCATATCAGTGGTGGCAAATCTATGAAGAAGGTAGACCAGCCGATGCAACACCACCAACTTGGGCTCAATTTTCGGTAATATTTTTGAAAGAGTTTGTTCCCCAGACTCTCCGAGATGCATGATGCACAGAGTTTGAATGGTTGCGTCAGGGCACTATGACAGTGTCAGAATATGCTATCAGGTTCAGTGAGTTAGTCCGTCATGCACCTATCTTGGTTCCTACAGTCAGAGAGCGAGTCCGCAGATTCATTGAGGGGCTCAATTATATCTTAAATAGGCATGACTCGAGAGTTGCAAACTGATACTCCATTTCAGTAAGTAGTGGAGAATGCGAGGAGGATTGAGGGTCTTTTAGGTGAGGAAAGGGAGTCTAAGGAGGCCAAAAGGACTCGAAGCTCTGGAGAGTTCAGTGAATTTTACTCTTCAGTTATGACCCATTATGGCGGAGGCTTGAGGAGTCGACCAGCTTAGTCCGCACATCAGAGTACTCGGGGTGCTCCAGTAAGTTCTTATAGTACACCACCGACACAAAATTCTTACAATGGTTATTCCAGTTATCCGACACAGACTCAGTATGAACAACCGCGACCTTAAAGGAGTTGTTATGAGTGTGGTGATACTAGGCACATCATGAGATATTGTCCCAGACTTTGGAGGGGTGAATTTTATCAGAACACTCAGGCTATGGGCCCATGTACAACTACTACCCCACGTGCATAGCCAGTTAGGGGTGGAGGACATGCGGGTAGAGGGCGCCCTAGAGGGAGAGGCCCAATCCGTTGATATATTTTCTATGGTGTGGCGGAGGCTACTACACCAGATGGTGTCATTACAGGTACGATCCCGATTTGTTATAAATTGATATTTCTCCTTAATTTGATTCGGTTTTGAATATTAAGGTGAGTCCTCCTAGTATGCTCCGCTTATGGATGAGTTTCGTAAGTTTGTGACTCACTTATGTGTTTATTCCTGTTGGGAGATTTGATGATGTTAGCCCATGTCTATCATTTTTATTTTGTACACCATTGAGGACTATAAGTCCAAAAGTGGCTTTCTAATACTCTCTACAGTGGGTTTTGATGTGATTTCGGAATAATTGATTTCAATTTTATGAATTATATGCCCTATTGGAATGGGGGTTCATTATGTGTTGTGAAAATTATTTATGAAATTTATTGAAAAGAAGAAAGAGAGAAAATTGAAAATTTCAGTTGGCACAATGTGCAAAAATACTTGTGATTCGTATTTGAGGACGAGATCCTCGCATTTTTATATGGCGCAAAATATTTAAACTGGGATACAAGCCACGGTGTAAGTTATAAAAGGACGAGGTCCTTGTGGTGAAAAACTTATGAGTTTAAATTCTCCCTTTGTGAAATTAAAATTATACTATAGTATTAATAGGGAGTCATGGCTGCTAGGTTGATTTGATAATTCTTTTATATGTTTCTGTGCATATTTAGCCATATTCGTGTTGTAAACATTGAGTGTTACCCTATAAGACGAGTGCCCAGGTGGCGTTAAATACGACTCGTTAATTCGGATAAATAATTATGAGGTCTTCATGCCTCGCGTGTTGCTGTCAATGTTACGAAAAGTTGAAATGAGATTTTGGTTAATATGAGATTAATTGAGGATGCTAGAATTAAATTATGAACGACTATTATGATCAGAGATGTGGTTATGGACATATGTATAATGTGTGCGTAGGCACGAGTTGCTATAGCCGAGGGAAACTAATACCATGCGTTGATGTGATAATAAGGCCTTTTGAAAATGTTGGAGTGTAAGGGATTGGTTTTAAAGTGCATAAATGTGGATAAAAGAAATAATCTCAACTGAGATGGTGTTGTCGAGCCCATGTTAAGTTTGCGGTGACATAGGATCACCCGCAAGCATATGAACAGTAAATGCAATCAGTAAATTAAGTCCTCAGAAAATTCTTGGCACATTCGAGGACGAACGTATGTTTAAGAGGGGGAGAATGTAACGACCAGACTTGTCGTTTTAATAATTAACTCCCCGTTTAGTGACTTAAGGTCTCGACCAGCTTCGTAATATGTATTATGACCCGCGGGTATGGTCGAGTTTGATTTTCGGAAGATTTAGAATTAAATTAAAAGAGCAATTCTTATTTTGAAGCTTGAAATGGAAAGAGTTGACCGGAATTTGACTTTTAAGCAAACGACTCCGGAATGGAATTTAGATGATGTCAATAGCTCCGTATGGTGATTTCGGACTTAGGCGTATGTTCGGATTTGGATTTGGAAGTCCGTAGGACAATTCGACACATTTTGGCGAAAGTTGGAAAATAGAAGATTTTGGAAAGTTCGACCGAAGGTTGAAGTTTTGATAACGAAGTCGAAATTCGATTCCGAAAAATTGGAATAGCTTCGTTAAATCATTTATGACTTGTGTGCAAAATTTAAAGTCATCCCGGATTGATTTGATACGTTTCGGCGTTAAATATATAAGTTGAAAGATTTGAAAACTCATAATTCGATTCAATGTGTGATTCATAATTTTAGCATTGTTTGACGTAGTTCGAAGCCTCGACTAAGTTCGTATTGTATTTTGGGATGTGTTGGTATATTTCTTTAAGGTCCCGAGGGTCTCGAGTGCGTTTCAGATAGGCTACGGGTAATTTTCTCTTTTTTTGGATGGCTGTTGTGATATCTGGTGTTCCCTTCTATGCGATCGCATAGGTGAAGGCGCGATCACAAAGGTTGTTTGGGGGACTGAACATTTTCCTTCTTTGCATTCGCATAGGCCAGTCTGTGATCGCAAAAGTGTGCCTTTTTCTTCTCCACGTTCGCACCTCACTGCCCCCGTTCGCATAGCCCAACTGTAACAGCTGATGATTTCCTTTTCTCCTGTGCGATCGCATGCTATCTCATGCGATCGCGTAGTGTATTGTTGACGTACCATATTTTTATTCATCGCATTTGCACAGTAAGGTTCGTGATCGCGAACCTTTGAATTTTGCTTCATCATTCGCACTCCCTACTTCCGCGTTCGCGTAGAGCCCTTTTTGTGGGTAGTGTAATTTCTTCTACGTGATTGCATGCATCATTCCGCGATCGCGTAGTACATTTTTAGGCAGTAGCCATTTTCTTCTTCGCGATCGTATTAGTTCTTCCGCGATCGCGATGTACAAACACCTGGGCAGAACATAAAAGTACTATATTTCGAGGGTTAGCCATTTTTATCATTTTTGGAGTTGTAGAGCTCGATTTTTAGCGATTTTTCATGGGTTTTCCAAGCAAATCATCTAGGTAAGTGTTCTACATCCAAGAATGATTATATTTCATAAATCCATGGCTATATTCATCATTTAATTCGAGTTTTAATGGAGGAAATTGAGATTTTTATAAAATGTTTCAAAAACAAAAATTCAAGATTTGGAGGACGATTTGTTATTTGAATTCGATAAAATTGGTATAGTTGAACTCGTATCGAAATGGGTGTTCGGATTTCGTAAAAATTATGTCGGATTTCGAGAGGCGGGTCACGCATTGACTTTGGTTGACGTTTTAGAATAAAATTTTTTAAGTCGAAGTTTTATTATACGAATTTATTTTCGATAAATTTTAATGAAGTTGTACAATTAATTTGGATAGATTTGAGCTGTCCGGAGGTCAATTCAAGCAAGAAGGCGATTTTGGAATATCGGCATAACTTCAAAAAGGTAAGTATCTTGCCTAACCTTGAGTGAGAAATTACCCCTTAGGCATCGAGTCTTATGTGCCATTTGTGAAATGTGAAAAGCTGTGTACGCGAGGCGACGAGTACGTACTCGGACTTATATGTGCAAAATTGATTGGGTTTAAGTCTTATACATATTGTGTAGTAAATTGTATAATTGTTGGCATTTATTAAATCAACTAATTGGCATGCCTCAATTCGCATTTGTTGAATTTATTTTTATATGACAATTTGATGTGGTTATTGCTTGTATATTTATGTGAATTCCGTGAGTTTGGTGATTTAATATTTCGTGGAAATAATTATATTATGGATTTTCGATCTGCAGATAATTAATAAAATATGTTTAAATCGAGGCGTTATATAATTATATAGAATTTGGAGTAATGAAGGTGTTGATACCCAATTTTACCCTCATATTTTCTCAAAAATATATATACTTTCAAAAAATCATTTTTACATCATTATTTAGTTTAAAAATCTATACAATCATTTTTCTATAATTTCTTATAAGTTTTAGAGCTTTAAAATTGATTTTTCTGTATTTAAATTGCTTGAATATTTATTAATTACCCCTTCAAATTATTTTATGATGACTTAACCCGGTAAGGGTATGAACCCGGTAAGGGTCTCGGCAAGAATCTCCAGGGAATCACCAAACCGATACAGCTAAAGCGTCATGGCATAAAATTTGGGCTTGGGTATGAATACACGTGGCAAGAGTGTTAGAATTGCTCGCCACCATGGCGTGGTCCTTATTATCCTCTAGAACAACCAGTACCACATTTGCACTAGTCATTTCACCAAGCTGACATGATGTGGGGGTCCGAAGAAGATGAAGTTTCAGCTGGCATAAGGAATTTGTTTCTGGATGATGAAGACATGGATTGTAGTGCGATAGTTGAGGAGGAGGAGGAGGAGGAGGAGGAAGAGGATGGCCTTATTATTCAGACCGTGGAAAAGGGAGTTGTTCTCAAGAACTGGACTGCTGTACCATCAAGGGCCCGTCGAGTTCCTGGGTAGCCTGGCAATTAGCATCATTTATTTTTGAAAGCAATTTTATGAGCATCTAAGACATTTTCAGTATTTTGTTTTAACGATATTTTGTTTTGAAATAATTGCTCGAGTCACCGAGCCATACTTGTTTGACGTTTTTAAGATTTATTTAATGCATTGTTATTTTTAGTATTTATTATTATTCTTTACATTTTTTTTCTAAAACATTATTATTACCTATCCCGATGAACCTACGACTGTGACATGTAATGAGACAATGCAACGTAAGGATAGTGATTCAGAGGATCTGGAAGAGGATATAATACCCGAGGAAATTGTCAGAGAAGTGAAAATTTTTGAAAACAATCCTAAGTCCAATTTGGATGAGACTGAAACGGGTAATTTGGGAGACTCCGAAATAGTCAAGGAAATGCGTGTAAGTATTCATCTATCGCTGTCAAAGAAGGAAGAATGCATCCAGTTTTTGAAAGAGTATGAGAATATTTTTGCATGGTCCTATGATGATATGACCGGTTTGAGCATGTCTATAGTGGCTCATAAACCACCTACCGACCCTATGTGTCCACCGGTAAAGCAGAAACTTAGAAAGTTCAAGCCAGATATGAGGTTGAAAATAAAAGAGGAAGTCACCAAGCAAATCAAAATCAAGGTTCCGAGAGTGGTTGAATATCCGACCTGGTTTGCTAACATTGTGCTGTTCTAAAGAAAGATGGGAAGGCCAGAATGTGTGTCGACTATTGGGATTTAAACAGAGCAAGTCCCAAAGATGATTTCCTTTGCCCAATGTATACATACTGATTGACAACTGTGCCAAGCATGAACTTCAATCCTTTGTAGATTGCATTGTGGGATATCATCAGATCTGGATGGATGAAAAGGATGCCGAAAAGATAGCCTTTATTACACCATGGGAAGATATTGTTACAAAATGATGCCGTTTGGCCTAAAGAATGCTGGAGCCACTTATGTGAGGGCCATGACAACCATTTTCCACGACATGATACACAAGGAGATAGAGGTGTACGTGGATGACGTCATCATCAAATCTAAAAAGGGTACATATCACATAGAGGATTTGAGGAAATGTTTTGATCGACTTCGAAGGTACAACCTGAAACTGAACCCTACAAAGTGTGCCTTCAGAGTCCCTGGTGGAAAACTGCTAGGGTTCATCATCAGCCACCGAGGAATTGAGCTAGACCCGTCAAAGGTCAAAGCTATCCAGGACTTGCCAAAGAACAAGAAATATGTGATGAGTTTCTTAGGGCGTCTCAACTATATCAGTCGTTTCATAGCACAATCAACTGTGATCTGTGAAGCGATTTTCAAAATGTTGAAGAAAGATGCCGCAATGAGCTGGACTGAAGAATGCCAAAAAGTCTTCGACAAAATCAAGGAGATTTATCTAAACCACCTATTCTGGTCCCACCGGAACCAGGGAGACCTTTGCTGCTTTATTTGTCCGTTCTAGATGGGGATTTTGGTTGTGTTCTCGGACAACACGATGAGATGGGAAGAAAGGAGCGGGCCATATATTATCTGAGTAAACAATTCACACCTTATGAAGCACGGTACTCTTTACTGGAGCGCACCTGCTGAGCTTTGACATAGATAGATCAAAAGTTGAGGCACTACTTCTGTGCTTATACCACATATCTCATATCAAGAATGGACCCGTTGAAATACATCTTCCAGAAACCCATGCCTACCGGAAAGTTGGCGAAATGGAAAATATTGTTGAGTGAGTTCGACATCATCTATTTAACTCAGAAGGCAGTCAAAGGGCAAGCATTGGCAGATCATTTGGCAGAAAATCTTGTAGACGAAGAATACGAACCGTTGAAAATGTATTTTCCCGATGAGGAAGTATCATTTATGGGATAAGACATCACTAAAGCATACGATGGTTGGAGGATGTTCTTCGACAGAGCCGCGAACTTCAAAGGAGTAGGTATTGGAGTTGTCTTAGTATCATAAACCGGCCAACACTATCTAGTATCCGCAAAACTCAGGTTTTCATGTTCCAACAATATGGCAAAATATGAGGCTTGCATCTTGGGACTCAGGTTGGCCATTAACATGAGCGTTCAGGAGTTGTTAGTGATTGGAGATTCCGATATCTTGGTACATCAAGTTTCAGGAGAGTGGGCCACGAAGGACACTAAGATATTACCATATTTGTACTGTGTGCAATAGCTGATCAAGAGGTTCACGAAGATAGAATTCAAACATGTTCCGAGGATTCAGAATGAGTTCGCAAATGCATTGGCCACTCTATCTTCCATGATACAACACCCAGACAAGAATTTCATTGACCCTATCCCAATAGGAATTCATAAGCAACTAGCTTATTGTGCTCATGTTGAAGAAGAAAGTGATGGAAATCCATGGTTCCATGACATCAAAGAATACTTGGAAAAAGGAGAATACCCGGAGCACGCAACTCATACTCAGAAATTCACACTCCGAAGGTTAGACAACCACTTCTTTCAAAGCGGAGGGATTCTGTACAGAAGGACTCCTGACCTAGGGTTATTACCATGTGTCGACACCAAAGAAGCATCCAAATTTCATGAAGAGATACATGCCGGAACTTGCGGACCACACATGAATGGCTTTGTCTTAGCTAAGAAGATATTAAGAACAGGTTAATTTTGGATGACTATAGAAACAGACAGCATCAAGTATGTCCAAAAGTGTCATCAATGCCAGGTACACGCTGATATGATACGAGTGCCACCCAATGAACTCAATGTAACAAGTGCACCTTGGCCTTTCTCCGCTTGGGGGATGGATATCGATCCAATCGAACCCGCCGCTTCATATGGGCACAGGTTCATTTTAGTGGCCATAGACTATTTCATAAAATGGGTTGAAGCCGCATCTAACAAGGCTGTAACTAAGAAGGTCATTGTAGATTTCGTTAGGGATCGTATTGTTTGTCGATTCGAGGTGCCGAAATCAGTCATCACCGATAACGCCGCCAATCTTAACAGTGATTTGATGAGATCCATGTGTGAAACCTTCAAGATCAAGCATAAGAATTCCACATCATACATATTGCAAATGAATGGAGCTATGGAAGCCGCCAATAAGAACATCAAGAAGATATTAAGGAATATGGTAGATAATCACAAATAATGGCACGAGAAGCTACCATTTGACCTACTTGGATATTGTACCACGGTTCGCACATCAACCGAGGCAACTCCTTATTTGCTGGTCTATGGTACTGAATCTGTTATTCCTGCCAAAATAGAAATTCCTTCTTTAAGAATCATACAAGAGGCTGAACTCAGTGATGTAGAATGGATACCAAGCGCTATGAACAATTGGCTCTCATTGATGGGAAAAAAATGAATACGGTATGTCATGGTCAACTCTACCAGAACAGAATGTCCAGAGCTTTCAACAAAAGGGTCAGTCCTAGACAATTCACACCGGGGCAGTTGGTGCTAAAGCGGATCTTCCCGCATCAAGATGAAGCCAAAGGAAAATTTTCACCCAATTGGCAAGGCCCCTACATGGTTCACAGAGTACTAACAGGAGGAGCACTCATACTTGCAGAAATGGACGGAGAAATTTGGCCAAAACCTATCAACTCAGACGTAGTCAAGAGATACTATGTTTAGACTATTTACATTTCTTCATCTGATGTAACTGAACTACGCTTGACCTGATTCCCATTTAAGAGGGGATACGCAGGCAGTGGGTTCGGTCACATCTTAATAAAATATTCATTTTTGCCATGGTCAGAAATTGGGTCAGAATTTTGAGGAGGACCCTCAAAATTCTAAATCTAGTCCAGCCAACTTCATCATACGCAGAACAGTCAAATGATTGTTTTTAAACTGGGACAGAATTTTGAAGAGGACCCTCAAAATTCTAAAGCAAGGAGGTCGCAATGTCTCTAAAAAATGTCACACTCATTGGCTCATCTAGATTACTTAATATTGCATAACACCATATTTCAAATAACTACACTCATCAAATGCACGCATATGTTTCAAAAAAACTTTATTTCTATATCAGCCAGATGCTGCCCAGGGTAACTCAAACAGGATCTCAAGACAGGAGCAAAAGCAAAGCATGAAGGTGAAAGCACATACCAACCTGCCCCCACAAAACTCACAATCTTTCTTTGGATGCAGGCACAGTAAGACAACAATATCTGCAAACACATCAGATCACTACCTTCAAGACAACAAATTATCTATCACAAGCATCTCCAACTACGAAATACTCTACTTTCTCACTATCACTCATAGTTTTCTTGCATGAGGCTAAGCATGGCCTCCTTAACTTCATAAGGCTAAGCATCGCCTTTCTTTGCATGAGACTAAGCAGTGTCTTCTATTTTCATGAGGCTAAGCATTTCCTCCTTAACTACATAAGGCTAAGCATTGCCTTTTCCCCATGAGACTAAGCAATTTCTCCTATTTGCATGAGGCTAATCATTGCCTCCCTAATTTAATAAGGCTAAGCATTGCCTTTTCCCCATGAGACTAAGCAGTGTTTCATATTTGCATGAGTCTAAGCATTGCCTCCCTAATTGCATAAGGCTAAGCACTGCCTTTCTTTGCATGAGACTAAGCATCGTCTCCTATTTGCATGAGTCTAAGCATTGCCTCCCTAATTGCATAAGGCTAAGCACTGCCTTTCTTTGCATGAGACTAAGCATCGTCTCCTATTTGCATGAGTCTAAGCACTGCCTCCTTAACTGCATAAGGCTAAGCACTGGCTTTCTTTGCATGAGGCTAAACATTGTCTCCTATTTGCATGAGGCTAAGCCCTGCCTCCCTATTTGTATGAGGCTAAGACCTGCCTCTTTAATTGCATAAGGCTAAGCACTACCTTTCCTGCATGAAGCTAAGAATCGCTTCCCTTACTTGCATGAGACTAAGCATTGTCTCCTCTTCATGCATGAGGCTAAGCATTGCCTCCCTAATTCCACAAGGCTAAGCACTGCCTTTTCCTCGTGATTAAATGCTATCTCCATTACGCCATATAAGACCTAGCATTATCCTCTACTCACCCAGGGCTAATCATTGCCCTCATCTTACCCAAGACTAACCCTTGTCTCTTCTTCTCATACGGCCAAACATCATATTTTGCATTTCATGGGCTGAAATATCGTCATTTTGTCAAAAGGCGTCATGGTCTGAAAGCATCATCCTCATAGCCGGAAGACACCATTCCATGGCCCGAGGATCTCTCAAAAGTGCACATTATTATTCAAAGGCGTCATGGTTCGGAGGCACCATTCTCATGGCCCGAGGACATCATTTCATGGCCTGTGAATCCCTTATCGCATGATTCATGGCCCAGGACTTCATGGTCTAAGGACACCATCCTCACCGTCCAAAGACAACCCTCATGGTCCGAAGGGAATCTGCATCATGTTTAAATTCTCGCAATAATCCATATATACTTGCATGCATCGTGTTTTAAGTTTTGCAGGTAATCTAGGAAGTAACCGTTCTCCTAACAGGAGCAATCTTCGCTCCGATTTCCGTTCAATGTTCATATCCTGTAATTATTTCAAACATAACAAACCACCATCAATTACCCGCCTTTTACTCTATGACCGTTCAGGTATTTGCTCAGTGATACATCCATAACGTTTCAAATTCGCATTCATGATTTCGCATAAATTCATCCGATACTATCCTACCCAAAGGAACCATTTCCGAAACATACGACCATTCCTTTAACAACTTCATCGGTTCTATTCACCGTTGGATCCAGAACTACACACGGCCTGATTTCCGTAACACTAGGGATATGTAGGCAACTCAGGAACCAGGGATCGGCCCCCACTTTTTCCAAATTACATTATCCCTCATTTAATTCGGCAAAAATCGGTTATCATTTTCTTTACCCGACAACTCTTTCATCATTCCCGGGTAAAGAGGGGCAGTTGTTGATACCCAATTTTGCCCTCTCAAAAATAAATATTCTTTCAAGACATCATTTTTACATCATTATTTATTTTACAAATCTATACAATCATTTTTTTATAATTTCCTATTATGTTTAGAGTTTTAAAATTGTTTTTTCTGTATTTAAATTGCTTGAATATATATTAATTACTCCTTTAAATTATTTTATGATGACTTAACTACTTAAAGTTATTATTTTTGCACCTATAATACATGTTTCAAATATTTTACTTTATTTTATGTAATTACATTAATATTTTTAAGCTATTTGCATAATTTTGTAGTAATAGCCTACATCTGTACAGAAATAATCTTTATTTATATTATTTGTGTCAAAATAGCATTTTACATTTTTATAATACAAAGTTATTATTTTTAAGTATTTCGGTGTATAAATAATATTTTTACTTATTTGTCAACTATTTTTATAAATTATGTTCGTGTATTTAAATAATAGCCTAGCTTTAAACTAATGTTTTGAACCAAATTGGCCCAATATCCTTAGCCCAAACCAGGAGACCCTTGTATAATACCCGGTAGGCACCCATTTTTATGACCCGCCCCGTTCGTTTTTGGATCCCAGCCGTTGATCTCTCAAGATCAACGGCCTTCGTTCACTCTCCTTCTTTAATTAACTAGGGAGCGGCATATCAGTGGTGGCGTGCCTATGAGCTGAGTAGTCCGGACGAGGCTGCCTCACTCACTTGGACTCAGTTTTCAGATATGTTCTTGCGTGAGTATGTTCCTCAGAGCCTCAGGGATGCTTGGAGCGCAGAGTTTGAGCTCCTGTGTCAGGGTGCTATGACTGTGTCGGAGTATGCAGTCTGTTTCAGTGAGTTAGCTCGCCATGCACTGGCTCTGGTTGCTACATTCAGAGAGAGGGTTCGTCGCTTCATTGAGGGACTCCACCCCAGTATTCGGACCAGTATGGCCCGGGAGTTAGAGATGGACATCAATTATCAGTAGGCAGTGAGCATTGCTAGGATAGTGGAGGGCATGTTCGCCCGGGACAGAGAGGAGAGGGAGGCCAAGAGGTCGAGAGACTGGTCATTACTTAGGAGCTCGTGCACCGGCAGCACACTATGGTAGGGGTTTTGTGAGTCGCCTTGTTCATTCAGCTCTTCCTACAGCCAGCGGTGTTCCAGCTCTTCTTTGACCTCAGGAGCCCTATTATGTACCGCCAGTATCCAGTATGCCTCCTACTCGAGGTGCTATTACTGGCCAGTCCAACAGGCTAGGTCCGAGTTAGTCTTAGCCGCCGCATCCTCCGAGGGGTTGTTTTGAGTGTGGTGACACTCGTCACATAGTTAGAGATTACCCTAGAGCCAGGAGGGGTGTACCTCTACAGAATTATCAGCCGCCACATGCTCCACCGGTCCTCCGGCCATTCTTCCAGCCCCAGCTGCCACCCCAGCTCCTTAGCCAGCTCGAGGTGGAGGTCGAGGTCGCCCTAGAGGGGGATGCCAAGACAGGTACTATGCCTTTCCATCCCGTTTAGAGGCCATTGCTTCAGATTCAGTCATCACAGGTATCGTCCCTGTCTGTCATAGGGATGTATCAGTATAATTTGACCCAGGATCTACGTATTCATATGTGTCTTCTTATTTTGCTCCACATTTGGGGATATCTAGGGATACTTTGAGTTCCCCTGTTTATGTATCTACTCTTGTGGGAGATTCTCTTGTTGTGGACCGCGTATATCGGTCGTGTTTGATTGCTCTTAGTGGTTTTGAGACTAAAGCCGATTTGTTATTAGTCAGTATGGTAGATTTTGATGTTATCTTGGGCATGGACTAGTTATCGCCCCATTTTCCTATTCTTGCTTGTCACGCTAAGACCGTGACGTTGGCTATGCCAGGCTTGCCGAGATTAGAGTGGAGAGGTACCTTAGAGTATACTCCCCGCAGGGTCATTTCATTTCTTAAGGCTCAACGAATGGTTGAGAAGGGGTGTGATGTGTATTTGGCTTATGTGATAGATGTCAGTATTGATACCCCTACAGTTGAGTCAGTCCCAATAGTGAGGGACTTCCCTAATGTGTTTCCAACTGATCTTCAGGGTATGCCACCAGATAGAGATATTGATTTCGGCATTAATTTGTTGCCGGGCATTCAACCCATATCTATTCCTCCTTACCGTATGGCTCCTCCTGAGTTGAAGAAGTTGAAGGAGCAGTTGCAGGAGTTGCTTGATAAGGGTTTCATCAGGCCCAGTGTATCATGCAGATTCAAAATCCCCAAGTACATTACATGGGGATTTGTAAACTTCGCAGGGAATAATTACCTACAAAGGTTTTTCCATCGGAATTTTTTCGGAAGGAAAATTCGCATGAAACTAGGTTTCCTGCGGATTTGCATATATAATCCCCACCAAAATACCCATGTAATACATGATTTTCTTGTAGCGATTTTTCCTTAAGTCTTGATAGCACATTCTTATCACACAACAAACTAGACACTAGCCTCCATTTTACCCATCCCGCTTCAATACGATGTTTGACATCCTCATCGATCTCCCCATTATCTTAATTATAAATCAAAGATACTTCGAACTCTCTTTCTAAGGAATGACTTGTGTATTAAGCCTCACTTCCACGTCAGCCTCATGAGTGGCATTACTGAACTTGTACTCCAAGTACTCTATTTTAGTTCTGCTCAATCGGTACCCTTTGGACTCCAGGGTCTGCCACCAAACTTCTAACCTAGCGTTAGCTTCACTTCCTATCTTGTCAATCAGAACTATGTCATCTCAAATAATAGGCGCCACGACCCCTTCCCTTGGATGTGTTGCGTCAATACATCCATCACCAATGCAAATAAAAATGGACAAAGAGCTGATCTCTGGTGCAACCCCATCACGACTGAAAATTATTCTGAGTCACCCCCCCTCGTCTTAACCCGTGTCTTATCTCCAATATGCATGTCCTTAATCGCTCTAGTGTGGATACAGGAACACTTCTAGCTTCCAAATATCTTAATAAAACCTCCTTTATGATTTTATCTAAGCTTTGTTTAGGTCAATAAACACAATATGCAAGTGAGTCTTCCTTTTCCTATATTGCTCCACCAACCTCCCCACAAGGTGAATAGCGTATGTGGTTAATCACCCCGATATTATTGATACGCTGCCAACGTAAACTAATGTACAATACAAGATTATTCATAAGCCAATTACAAGTAACTAGATCTGTAATATAGATTATAAACCTAAAAAGATGATAAATGACTTGGATAATGTAATAATTCTTTATATTATCAGTCTTTGCAATTTAAATATGAAGCACAAAGACATTCTTTTATACCATAAGAAGTGCAGTTCATTCTTTGAAAATAAAGTTAAAGAGAAGGTGATGGAAAATATCTTTATCCCAATTCTCCTTATCCCAACTTCCTGAAGAAAGATAATTTTTAAATTAAATCAAGAGGAATTTACATAGAATACAACTTATTTATTACTTATTTAAATGAGTGACAACTATTTTTAGATTATTACATATAATGCAACTTTTTTAAAATCTACAACATTTCATATTCCTAATATATCTCTTTTAATTGAGCTAATAGTATTGACTCCTTAATTTTCTCATTCATTAACTAGATCGTATTGAGAAATCACAACACACTTGTTCTCTTTAATATCAAATTATCTCACCATACCATATTGAGAATGAACATGTATTCTCTTCCACAATACCATGGGAATAATATTATTTTCTCCTTGCACTTCAATTTCATCTGCTCGTTTGAGCACTTAGCCCAAACCCTATCATTTTCTCTTAACCCGCCGCCCCTAAAACCTCTCTACTCTCTCTTTTTCTCTGAGAAACCCTAGCCGCTGTGTTACTCAACTTTTCCAATTCCGGCTCTAAAATGGGATCAATCACTGATTCACTTACCTTATTGGTCTCCTCTCACTACTGGTCATCTGTTTATGGTGTTACTTAGGTGCTTGCCTAAGTTTGGCAAGCAAGATCTCCTGAGATCGAACTAAAGTTGTTTGAAATTTTGATCATTATTTCGTCTATCTACACTCAGTACTATGTTATGTGAGTCCAATTCAGTGAGATCTTTGTCGATTTGTGTTCTCCATCTTGAACTAGGGTTTACCCGATTTCTCTCCTAAATTGATTTTGAACTGATTTTGCATGCCTTCTTTCCTTATTCTATGATTGATTTATTTTGTTTCCTTGTTTGTTCGTTCAATGGTTACTGCTATATAAACCCCTCCCTATTCCCCTTTTAGGAGGGACTGGAATCTATATACTTTCACTAAAAATTGGAACTTTGTTCTCTGATTCCCTCATTCTCTTGTTCTGTACATCATTTTGGCCGGCTGAAAGCCAAGGCCATTGAGATTCTATTATTCAAACTTTCTCTTAGTGCGAGCATTGCCCGGAGTTCTTTTGAAGCTCTTGAGAACTTTGACGCATTGAGAATTTGGGTTCTTGAATTCTGCTCTTTACTGTTGCTCATTTAACTGGTAAGTTACTTGACTTTTGCAATTTCATCCCTATGTGTCTCTGATTGGCATGTGTTCTTACTTTTGAAATCCATGGCTTAATGTGTTTCTGGTTACTTTTATGCACCACTCTGTTAACGTTACACACGTTTTAAATCTCTTTAGCATTTAACTACTAATGCTTCTAGTTCTGAGATTATCTATGTCTAACTTGGATAATCTGAACCTTCCTAAGCTCATTTAGCTAGTGTATTGACGCCTGAATGTTCATGAATATGCTTACCTGCTTGGCCCTAAATCTCTGTAACAAATGCCTCACATTTTTAATAACCTGTGTTAAGACTTTCGTTGTTAATTATAACTTGTCTCTCTGCTATTGTGTCACTCAGCATGCTCACTCAGATTGCTTGTGATTTAGAACAGTTATCTCAGCCTGTTTTCCCTACCATGTTTGAATTGTTATTTCATGATATTAGGATGAATCCTTGGTATAACTTGGACCTTCTTTAGTTAATTAGTCTACTGTGTCAATGCCCGAATGCCTACATTTGCTATTTGACATGAGTTTACTTTCCACTCTATTTTGAATCTCTGTAATGATAGTCTTGCATATGTAATGTGTTTAATTTGTGTTGAGACCTTTCTATTGACTGTGATCTTGCTCTCTGCTAATATGTCCCTCAATATGTCATTGACTCACATGATGCCATGCTCCTTCTCTGATTACTTGGCTCATCACAATGCATGTTCCCCATCATGTCTAGATGTTGTCTTGTTTCCTAATAATGACACTAGGATGTAAACTCAGTATAATTTGAACCTCTCAGGTTTCAACTTGTTTAGTATTGTGCATCTGTGCATGATAATCTTTGTCAATCCTGCAAACTTGTTCTTTTCTTAACTCTTTCAATATGTGACTGTTTGTGTATTAAGTGTTGAACCTACTTCTAAGTCCCTATTGAACCTGCTTCTAAGTCCTGTGACCTATTTGATTAGCTTCTTTGTATGCTCAACTTTTCTATGTCTATTTTAAGTTATAAGCGTATCTCTCAATTCTTGTCCCTCAACCATTCTCCACTCTCCCTCATTTGTTGCCTATGCTCTATTGAACCTCTCATTCTTAGCCGGCTGAAAGCCAAGGCTGCCAAGGCTCTTACTACTGATGTCCCTAGTGTGAGCACTGCTCGGGGTTCATTTGAGACCCTTGTGAACTCTGACACACTAGGATTTGGGTCTTTAGTCACTCCCTAAAACTTGAACTACCTTATTTAACCCTTTCTTCCTATTATCTACTGAATATCTAAGCTGGTTGGTTTAAGTAATTTAATGCTTAGCAATATGATTGTGTGATTTGGCTTCGAGCTCTTTTATGGATTCTTGGTTGTGTTGATGAACATGGCTCTTTGTTGAAAGTCTGGGTATGCTGCTAAAGGTCCAGGCAGTGCTGGGTATTTCATTCGGACCTGTTGTGGGCCTATTATCATTAATTGTATAACATTTTGTATCTTACTCATTATTGGGCCTGTAATAACTTTTGTATAAACGATTGGGGTGTTAGTAAAAATGGGGAAAGGGTAGATTCTTAATGTTTGTGTAAAAGGGGTAGACAACATACCTATAGGACTTATTGATTCACTTGCTATATATGTCGTTCAATTTATATGTGCACTGTAGAAACCATGTCATTAGGATAAACACACACACACACACACACACACACATACTGTCTGTTGGCAAACATGAATTCAAATGCTGCAATTATATTTATGGTTTCTACTATCTGTAGAAACCATGTCATTAGGATAAACACACACACACACACACACACACACATACTGTCTGTTGGCAAACATGAATTCAAATGCTGCAATTATATTTATTGTTATGTGTTATTAGAGAACCTGCCTATAGGAATTAGTTTCTCATTGATGTTTCTGTCAATCCTCATCGCCTACTAGAAATCATGCCTATAGGATTGAAATTATTCTACTTGGTGCTGCTCACCTAGAAATCATGCCTATAGGATTAAGATATGACGACAAAATAAGCTTTAAAGTGTTGTGCATTAGAGATCCCGCCTATAGGAAATAATTGCTCGTTAGTTGGTTAATACTAGACTACTCAAACATTGTTTCCAGAGCGACACTGTTAGGAAAACTTGGATAATTCTGGGGCTTTTCCCAACAGATTTTATTATACTCAACTGCATAGATTACCGAGGCATAACACATATAGGATTGGTAACTTAAAATCTTCAATAATCAGCTTGTAATACCTGAATAATTCTGTCTATAAGTAATGTTCTGTATCTGAAATTGCCCGCATACTTTGACTCAAAAATCGCCTAGAAAGCATGTCTATAGGTTTAAGATTCTGGATTCTGCAGCTTCCTAATTGACATTTGTGTTTGCGTGCATTCGTTGCTTTAAGTGTGGAGGCCAATGTAAGCCCTCAATTGCTTTTATGTGAAGTCTTTATATGTTTTATTTGTCACCTAGTTTTGCATTTTTGAGCAGCTTAGANATGCTGCAATTATATTTATTGTTATGTGTTATTAGAGAACCTGTCTATAGGAATTAGTTTCTCATCGATGTTTCTGTCAATCCTCATCGCCTACTAGAAATCATGCATATAGGATTGTAATTATTCTACTCGGCGCTGCTCACCTAGAAATTATGCCTATAGGATTAATATATGACGATAAAATAAGCTTAAAAGTGTTGTGCATTAGAGATCCTGCCTATAGGAAATAATTGGTCGTTGATTGGTTAATACTAGACTACATAAACACTGTTTCCTGAGTGTCACTATTAGGAAAACTTGGATAATTCTGGGACTTTTCCCAGCATATTTTGTTATACTCAACTGCGTAGATCACCTAGGCGTAACACATATAGGATTGGTAACTTAAAACCTTCAATAATCAGCTTGTAATACCTGAATAATTTTGTGTATAAGCAATGTCCTGCATCTGAAATTGCCCGCATACTTTGACTCAAAAATCGCCTACAAAGCATGTCTATAGGTTTAAGATTCTGGATTCCGCAGCTTCCTAATTGACATTTGTGTTTGCGTGCATTCGGTGCTTAAGTGTGGAGGTCAATGTGAGCCCTCAATTGCTTTTATGTAAAGTCTTTATATGTTTTGTTTGTCGCCTAGTTTTGCATTTTTGAGCAGCCTAGATAAGGTCTAGAACCATCCAAATAGAGGTCCAAAACCTCCTGGACCATAGGTATGGGACGGGTAATGCACGCGTAGGGTACGACTTAGAATTGAATTAGAGCGTTCTTAGGTAAACAACTTTAACATAGTAATTGGGTAGCAGGAGATGATAGTCTGTGCCCACTGGATAATATGAGTAACATCCTATCTCAAGGGAGTTACGAAATATTATTTATGTTGCACGGGGTGATCCTTTAGGCTAAAAACCTTATGCCCCCCCCCCCTCCAATCCTTTCTTTTCTTGAAGAATGAAAAAACATAGCTGCACCTCCCTATTCAAGATCTCTTTGTAATAAAATTCTTAGATTTTGTACTCTCTTTGATTACTTGATCACATAGACTAATCCATATAATTTAAGTTCGGTCGGATCCCACAGTTGTGGACCTCGAGGAGTGCCTGACACCTTCTCTTTGAGGTAGCCCTTACCCGATCTTTGATGGCGTTGACTAGTTATACCGGAGTCATTTGCAAAACGGTGCCCTAACGCACCTTAAAAATTGTTAGGTGGCGACTCTCCTCTTTTAATACCTCCTTAAAAGAGTTGTCACATGTCGAAGCCCAATTTCGCGAGAAAAAGGAGCGCGACAGAAGGAGTTTCCCTATACTGAGTATTTTTCATCTCTGTTGTTGCTTTGAAGTTTTATACACATTGTGTGGTACCTTGGGCTATTTGTTGTAAAATTAATTGATTTTGTTATATCTTTGAAATTGGTTGTGGCCATTGGGCAAATTGTGATATGAATTGATTTTTTTATATTGCCATGATAATATTCCGTGTAAATTGTTGTGTTATTGGACTTATTATTTTGAGGATATAAGGGTGAAATTTCACTGTTGATATTATATGGGTATAAGGGTGGCATTTCACTATTGTTATGTGTGTTGGGATATTGTCTAGGCGGAGCGATAAGGGTGGTTATAACAGAGATAAGGGTGGCAATAGAAGCGATAAGTGTGGCTATTGATATTGTCAGGGCGGAGGGATAAGGGAGGCTATTATAGGAGTGATAATGGTGGCTATAGGAGAGATAAGGGTGGCTATTGTTAGGGATGATATATGATGATGTGGGGTTATTGCGTTGTAATGTTCATGTGATGTTGTGATTTTCCTTGTGTTTATTTTTATACCTTGTGCAATTTATCCTGTTATTGATAAATTGATAATAGTCTGATCTATGTTGAAATTGGGAGCCTGTGGTTATTGCTAGGCAGATTATGAAATGAAATGTGGGCACGAGGTGTCGTGAGTAAATAATGATGATATTGGCACGTGAATTGTCCGTGCAGGTTGTGATATGAAATGTAGGCATGAGGTGCCGTGAGTAAATAATGATGATATTGGCACGTGAATTGTCCGTGCAGGTTGTGATATGAAATGTAGGCATGAGGTGCCGTGAGTAAATAATGATAATATTAGCACGTGAATTGTCTGTGCAGTTATGACATGAAATGTGGACATGAAGTGTTGTGGTTAAATGATGATGATATTTGGCACGTGAGTTGTCCGTGTGGTTGTGATAGAGAAATTGGCACGAGGTGCTGTGGAAATATGAAAGTGGATTGAGACCCGTATTTTATGATTTTGAAATGCTGTGTCACAAGGTGACTTTTATTCGAAAGAGATTTATTTGAAAGAATTTTATTTGAAAGAATTATATTTTAAAGAGATTTGAAAGAGATTTATTTGAAAGTATAATATCCTGAAGATTTCTATTTGAAAAACATATAGGCGAAAGATTTATATTGGAAGGACTTGACTAATTGGTTGTATTTGTATTCATTATTTGTTACGCAATATTTATGGTGTTCTTGTCGCCCTGCTGTGTATATCACTAGTTGATTAGTGTTGTCATCATTGTTATATTTTTCTTATTATTTTTGTATACTATATTGAACAAGTTATTAGACTAGTGAGTGTCTCGAATGTACCTCGTCACTACTCAACTGAGGTTAGTCTTGATATTTACTGGGTACCGACCATGGTGTACTCATACTACACTTTTGCATATTTTTGTGCAGAGCCAGGTATTGGAGCTATCGGACTCGGACAGAGTTAAAGTGTAATTGCAAGGATTCAAGGTAGAGCTGCTTGGTCGTCGCAGTCCCTTGAAGTCTTTCCATTTTATTGTACTTTTAATTATTAATCAAACAGTATTGAGTATTCGATCCTTGAGATCATTTCATATATTCAGCTAGAGTTCATGACTCAGTATTATCAGTCTTGGGAGTTTGTTTGAATATTTTCGTTGTTGGTTTTGACACTTGTATTAAATTATATGTTTCAAAAGAAACAATGGCTTGAATTGTTGTTATACTCGACTTACCTATTCTTAGAGACTAAGTGCCATCATGACGCCTGTGGTGGGATTTTGGGTCGTGACACTTACACTCTCTAGATGACCCATGTTCGAATTTGTGCTCATACAACTTATATTTGTTTATTTTATTTTTAAAGTAATGCCCCGTAATATTCAAATTATAGTCCGCCTCGGCTTGGAAGTGCCTTTTCACAAATCAGAATGTTAAGACATACATGACTTAACAGATCTTTTAGGTGTTATATTATTATAATACCTTAGTGTCCAAAACAAGCACTAAACACACCAATGATATACTTCTTGTCACGACCCAAAATCCCAACCTATCGTGATGGCGCCTATCTCGATACCAGGCAAGCCGATAATCACGATAAACCACAATTTCTCTTAAGTTTGAAAATACAATAATTTAATACAATGCAAAATCCCATAAATACTGACACGAACACTCCCCAAAACCTGGTGTCACTGAGTACATGAGAATCTAATATGAATACAAGTCTGGAAAATATGGTCTATAATAGTCTGAGACCAAATACAGTAAACAAGGAGATATAGAAGGAGAGATAAGGTCTGCGAAATACGGCAGCTATCTCAAAATCTCATGAAAATCAACCGCGCGAAAGGATCAACACCCGCTATGTCCGGGAATACCTGGATCTGCACACGAAGTGCAAGGTGTAGTATGAGTACAACCAACTCAGCAAGTAACAATAATAACTACGAAACTGAAGTTAATGACGAGCTACACAGTTATAGTTCACTTTCAGTAATTCTCGCAAAGAATAGACATGCTTTCAAATCCGACAGTTTAAGTCAAATCAATTTTATACAGTTCAAGTTCATGTAATCCGTATATAAAATCTTTCAGAGATTTCACAACAATGACATATAGCAACCAAGTGCAACAACAAATGCAAAGCAAGTACAATCTCTCGAGCAACAGTCACTCAACTCATCACTCGGCTCTCAGCCCTCAGCACTCACATCAATGGGTACCCGTGCTCACTGGGGATGTACAAACTCCGGAGCGGCTCCTACAGCCCAAGCGCCATAATATTCACGGACAACTCCCGTGTTGTATGGACAACTCACATGCTATAATATCCTGCACGGATAACTCATGTGCCATAATATCCTTACCTCACCAACATGCCCTCGACCTTACTCAGTCCTCAACCTCTCTAGTCTCTCGGGATCTCAGAAATCACAAAGATCAGCCCAAATAAAGATAACATAGTGTATCAACAAATATCCAGAAAAGACTGAGGTATAATACGCAAGAAAAATCATGACTGAGTACAAGACATTAATTAGCAAATAATTCAACAAGTACGCGACCTCGGTGTGTCCCAACAGTACTATCACATAGCCTAAGCATGATTTCTAACATGATTTATATTCAAATTTCTTCAACACATAGAGAGCATATAGTTAACAATAAATTATTCAATTTTACAATTTCACGGGACGGGCCAAGTCATAATCCCCTCGGTGCACGCTCACACGTCTATCACCTAACATGTGTATCACCTCCAAAATAATCACATGACACAAAATTCCGGGGTTTTATACCCTCAGGACCATATTTAAAACCGTTACTTACCTCAAAGCATGAAATTCTTTACTCTGCTATGCCTTTGCCTCGCAAATCGGCCTCCGAATTCCTCGAATCTAGTCACAAATATTTCGTTTCAGTCAATAAAATTTATTGGAATTAATTCTATTAGAAAATGCTAATTTTCCATAAAAATCCAAATTTTAGCTCAAATATCGCTCGTGGGACCACGTCTCGGAACTCAGTAAAAGTTACAAAATCCGGAAGCCCATTCAACTACGAGTCTAACCATACCATTTTTATCAAAATCCGACCCCACCTCGACCCTCAAATCTTTACTTTAAACTAAGAGGGTTTTCAAACTTTTCCAACTTAATTCACCAATTAAATGATAAAAACAACCATGGATTCGGATAATTTAACCAATATTGAGTTAAAAACACTTACCCCGTTGTTTTCCTTGAAAGACTCCCGAAAATCGCCTCTTCCCGAGCTCAAATTCGTCAAAAACTAAAAATGGGACAAAGTCCCATTTCAGAACTTAAATTCTATGCCCAGACATTTGCTCTACGCGATCGCGAACATTCCCACGCGATTGCAAAGAACAATTTTCCATCCCCAAGATTTTACTCTACGAGATCGTGGGCTTTCCCACACGATCACGAAGCACAAAATGCGTGACTTCTATTGCCTCTCCACTTACTCTACGCGATCGCGTGCCGCTTCACGCGATTGCGAAGCACAAAATGCCACTGCCTCGTATAAACCCTATGAGATCGCAGATATCCCCACGCGATCGGGTAGAACAAAAACCCCCCACTGACCAACTAAGCCTACGCGATCGCAGATGCATTCACGTGATCGCGTAGAAGGAAAACATCATCGGATATCAGAAAATTCTAGCAGTTGTTCAAGTCCAAATGTTTGATCTTTTAACCAACAAAAACTCACCCGAGCCCCTCGGGACCTCAACCAAATATACCAACAAGTCCTAAAAAATCATACGGACTTAGTCGAACCTTCAAATCACCTCAAACAATGCTAGAACTATGAATTACACCCCAATTCAAGCCTAATGAACTTTGAAATTTCTAATTTCTACATACGACTCCGGAACCTATCAAATCACGTCCGATTTACCTCAAATGTTGTGCACAAGTCATAAATGACATAACGGAGATACTCAAATTTGCAGAATCGCATTTCGACCCTAATATCAAAAAGTCAACCCCCTCGGTCAAACTTCCCAAAACTTTAACTTTCGACATTCAAGCCTAATTCTAGTACGGACCTCCAAATAATATTCCGGATACGCTCCTAAACCCAAAATCACCATACAGAGCTATTGGAATCATCAAATTTCAAATCTGAGGTCCTTTACACATAGGTCCATATCCGGTCCATTTTTCTAACTTAAATTTTCAATTATAAGACTAACTGTCTCATTTCACTTCGCATTCCTTCCGGACCCGAACCCACTAACCCGGTAAGTCAAAAAACAACTATAAAGCATAAATTGAGCAGTAAATGGGAGAATAGGGTTATAATACTCAAAATGACCAGCCGGGCCGTTACATTCTCCCCCTCTTAAACAAATATTCGTCCTCGAACGGGTTTAGAACAATACCTGGAGTCTCAAATAAGTGTGGATAATTGCTCTGCATCTCCTGCTCAATCTGCCAAGTAGCTTCTCCAGCTGGCTGGCCTCTCCACTGCACCTTCACTGATGCTATGCTCTTTGACCTCAGCTTTCTAACATGCCGGTCTAAAATAGCCACCGGTTCCACGTCATTAGTCAAATTACCGTCCAGTTGTACTGTACTGAAATCCAGAATATGAGACGGATCCCTGACATACTTTCAGAGCATGGATACATGGAACACTGGATGAACACCGGATAGACTAGGTGGAAAAGCAAGTTCATAAGCCACATCTCCAATTTTCTTAAGTATCTCAGAAGGCCCAATATACCGAGGGCTTAACTTGCCCTTCTTCCCGAACCTCAACACACCCTTCATGAGTGAAAGCTTGAGCAGAACCTTCTCCCCCACCATGTGAACAACATCACGAACCTTCTTATTGGCATAACTCTTTTGTCTTGACTGTGTCATGTGAAGCCGTTTCTGAATCACTTTGACCTTCTCTAAAGCATCTTGAACCAAGTCAGTACCCAATAGCCTAACCTCACTCGGCTCAAATCAACCCACCGGAGATCGGCACCGTCTCCCATATAAAGCTTTTTACAGAGCCATCGGAATGCATGACTGGTAGCTATTATTGTAAGCAAACTTTGCGAGTGGCAGAAATTGATCCTAAGAACCCCCAAAATCAATGACACAAGCGCGTAGAATATCCTCCAATATCTGAATAGTGTGCTCGGACTGTCCGTCCGTATGAGGGTGAAATGATGTACTCAACTGAACATGTGTGCCCAATTCTCGCTGCATTCCCTCCAAAACTATGAGGTAAACTGCGTACCCCGATCTGAAATAATGGACACTGGCACACCGTATAGGCGAACAATCTCACAAATATAAATCCCAGCCAACCGCTCCGAAGAATAATTAGTACCGACTGGAATAAAATGCACAGATTTGGTCAACCGATCTACTATCACCCAAATAGCATCAAACTTTCTCAAAGTCCGTGGGAGTACAACTACGAAGTCCATGGTAATACGCTCCCACTTACACTCCGAAATTGCAAGTCTCTGTAGCAATCTGCCCGGTCTCTGATGCTTGTAGTTTGCCTGTTGACAATTTAAACACCGAGATACAAACCCAACTATATATTTTTTTTCATCCGCCTCCACCAATAGTGCTATCTCCAATCCTGATACATCTTCGCGACGCCTGGATGAATAGAGTACCGCGAACTGTGAGCTTCCTGGAGAATCAGCTCACGCAAACCATCTACATTAGGCACACATAGCCTGCCCTACATTCGTAATATATTGTCATCTCCAATAGTGACTTCCTTGGCATTACCGTGCTGAACCGTGTCCTTAAGGACAAGAAGATGTGGATCATACTGGCGCAATCTGATGCGATCATAAAAAGAAGACCGAGAAACCACACAGGCCAAAACTCGATTAAGCTCGGAAACATCCAATCTAACAAACTGATTTGCCAAGGCTTGAACATCCAAGGCTAAAGGCCTCTCTACTATCGGTAAGTATGCTAAGCTGCCCAAACTCTCCGCCTTATGACTCAAGGCATCGGCCACCACATTGGCCTTTCCGATAAGATAGAGAATGGTGATATCATAATCCTTAAGAACCTCTAATCACCTTTGCTGCCGCAAGTTAAGATCCTTCTGTTTAAACAAATGTTGTAGACTCTGATGATCGGTGTATACCTTACATTAAACACCGTACAAGTAATGCCGCCAAATTTTCAAGGCATGAACAATAGCGGCTAACTCAAGATCGTGGACTGGATAATTCTTCTCATGTACCTTTAACTGTCTGGATGCATAGGCAATTACCCTACCATCTTGCATCAGCACTGCACCGAGACCAATATGCGATGCATCACAATACACATTATAAGACTCTGAACCTGTAGGCAACATAAATACTGGAGCTGTAGTCAAAGCTATTTTGAGCTTCTGAAAGCTCTCTTCACACTCATCCGACCATCTAAACGGAGTACCTTTCTGGGTCAATTTAGTCATAGGCGATGCAATAGATGAGAATCCCTCCACAAAATGACGATAATAACCGGCCAAGCAGAGAAAACTCCGAATCTCGGTAACTGAAGATGGCCTGGGCCAACTCTGAACTACCTCTATTTTCTTTGGATCCACCTTAATTCCTTCACTGGACACTATATGTCCCAAGAATGCCACTGAACTAAGCCAGAACTCACACTTAGAGAGTTTGGCATAAAGTTTTTCCTCTCTCAACCTCTGTAATACAATACCCAAGTGTTGTGCATGTTCCTCCTGGCTACGTGAGTACATCAGAATATCATCAATAAATACTACAATAAATAAATTAAGATATGGCTGGAACACACTATTCATCAAATGCATAAATGCTGCTGGGGCATTGGTTAGCCCAAAAGACATCACAAGAAATTCATAGTGGCCACAACGAGTTTTGAATGCCGCCTTTAGAATATCCGAATTTCGAATTTTCAACTGGTGATACCCAGATCTCAAATAAATTTTTGAGAACACCCTCGATCCCTGAAGCTGATCAAATAAGTCATCAATACACGACAAAGGATATTTATTCTTAATTGTCACTTTGTTCAACTACCTATAATAAATGCACAACCGCATAGTACCATCTTTCATTTTCATAAACAGAACCGGTACACCCCAATGTGACACACTAGGCCTAATAAACCCTTTTGCAAGGAGTTCCTGAAGTTGCTCGTTCAATTCTTTTAACTCAGCTGGTGCCATATGATACAGAGGAATAGAAATGGATTGAGTGCCCTGCACCAAGTCAATACCGAAATTAATATCTCTGTCGGGTGGCATACCCGGTAGGTCTACAGAAAATACATCCGAAAAATCTCACACGACGGGTACTGAATAAATAATAGGAGTATCCTNAAATCAATATCCCTGTCGGGTGGCATACCCGGCAGGTCTGTAGGAAATACATCCGGAAAGTCTCACACGACCGGTACTGAATAAACAATAGGAGTATATGTATCAACATCTCTCATAAAGGCCAAATATGAAAAGCATCCCTTTCCAACCATACGTTGGGCCTTCAAATAAGAAATGACCCTGCTAGGAACAAGATCTAGAGAACCCCTCCATTCAACCTTTGGCAACCCCGGTATCGTCAACATCACAATTTTTGCGTGACAGTCTAGAATAACATGACATGGAGACAACCAATCCATACCCAGGATTATATCGAAATCAACCATACCGAGTAATAAGAGATCAACTCTAGTCTCCAGTTCCCCAATAGTTACGAGAAACGACCGATACACACGATCTACAGTAATAATATCGTCCACCAGTGTAGATATACGAATAGGTGAAACTAAGGACTCACAGGGCATATCCAGATAATGAGCAAAATATGATGATACATATGAAAAAGTGGAACCAGGGTCAAATAATATAGAAGCATCCCTGTGTCGCACTGAAACAATACATGTGATCACTGCGTCTAAGGCAACAACATCTGGCCTGGAAGGAAAAGCATAGAATCGAGCTTGCCCGCCACCTGATCGGCCTTCCTCTCTTGGGCGACTCCTATCTGCCTGACCCCCTCCCCGAGTTGGTTGGGCGGGTGATGTAACTGCTGGTGCCGTTGGTCGAGAACTCTGCTGTGGAGCCCCACTCAACAGCCTAGGACAATCTCTCTTGAAATGACCTAATTTTCTGCACTCGAAAAAACCCCTCCTCTGACGGAACTACTGCTCCTAATAACCCGAAGAATTACATGTAGAAGCCTGAGCAGACGAGGCATGATGAGAACTCTGCACTAGTAGTGCACTGAATGAAGACTGTCCTAAGTGAGCACTGTAAGAACCATGGCTAGCTGATGCAGCACGATGAGCTGGACGACCCGCCTGAGCGTGTCTGTAAGAACAGCCCCTACCGCGGTAAAACTGACCCCCTGAAGGAACACCGCTGAAATCACTAGAACCACGAGGCCTCTTAGCCTCCCTCCCAATCCGCTCCTGGCTACGAACCATCTCAATCTGACGAGCAATGTCAACAACCTCATCGAAAGTAGAACCAGACACTCTCTCTCTAGTCATGAGTAATCACAGCTGAAAAGTCAGGCCATCTATGAATCTCCTGATCCTTTCCCTGTCTGTGGGAATCAACCAGATAACATGAAGGGCCAATTCTGAAAATCTCATCTCATATTGTGTCACAGACATATCACCCTGACGAAGCTGCTCAAATTGCCTACGCAGCTCCTCTCTACGGGACTGAGGCACGAACTTCTCCAGGAATAGACCGGAGAACTGCTGCTAGGTAAGGGGTGCTGCACCGACCGGCCTACATCTCTCATAAGACTCCCACCATCTGAAGGAAGCCCCAAAAAACTGAAAAGTAGTGAATGAGACCCCACTGATCTCTAGAATACCCGTTGTCCTAAGCATCCACTGACACTTATCCAGAAAACCCTGGGCATCCTCTGACTCAGTACCGCTAAATGGTGGAGGTCGAAGCCTCTCAAATATCTCAAGTCTCCTCTGCTCATCATCTACCATAACAGGAACTATCGGGGCTTGAACAACTGCAACCAGCTGGGCTGGTAGTGCCCCCGGTATCTGAAGTCCCTGTACTACCTGGTCTGGAGTACGGGCAACGGGGGCATGAATACCACTCCCGGCCTAAGAAGCGGCAGGTGCGGCCTGAGACGAAACCACCTAAGCAAGACCAGTGCAAGCTCCCAATATCTTGGCCAAAGTCTCCTGAAGGCCTGGAATCTCAATAGGCACCGTTGGTGCCTGAGCCGATCCTGTCGGCTCAGCTATATCCTGAATCTGCTCCTGAGCTGGAGCAACTGGTGGTACTACAAGTGCTGGTCCAACTGTGGTATGAGCTACACCTCGACCTCTACCTCGGCCCCTGCCTCTCGCGGCCCTAACTGGTGGCACTGGCGGATGATCGTCTGATCCGGTAGTACGTGTCCTCACCATCTGTAAGAGAATAGAATAGCAGAAATTTAGTTTCCAGAATCAACAAATTTGCACGACAGAATACAAGAAAGTACAATTTTCCTAAGGGTTCTGCAGCCTCTCGAAGATAGGTTTAGACATTTTCGTACCGATCCGTAAGACTCTACTAAACCTGCTCATGACTCGTGAGACCTATGTAACCTAGGCTCTGATACCAACTTGTCACGACTAAAAATCCCAACATGTCGTGATGGCACCTATGTCGATACTAGGTAAGCCGATAATCTTGATAAACCATAATTTCTCTTAAGTTTGAAAATACAATAATTTAATACAATACAAAATCCCATAAATACTGACACGAACACTCCCCAAAATCTAGTGTCACTAAGTACATGAGCATCTAATATGAATACAAGTCTGGAAAATACGGTCTATAATAGTCTGAGACCAAATACAGTAAGCAACGAGATAGAGAAGGAGAGACAAGGTCTACAAAATACGGCAGCTACCTCAAAATCTCATGAAAATCAACCGCGCGAAAGGATCAACACCCGCTATCTCCAGGAACACCTGGATCTGCACACGAAGTACAGGGTGTAGTATGAGTACAACCAACTCAGCAAGTAACAATAATAACTAAGGAACTGAAGATAATGACGAGCTACACTTTATAGTTCACTTTCAGTAATTCCCGCAAAGAATAGACATGCTTTCAAATCCGGCAGTATAAGTCAAATCAATTTTATACAGTTCAAGTTTATGTAATCTGGATATAAAATCTTTCAGAGATTTCACAACAATGACATATAGCAACCAAGTGAAACAACAAATGAAAAGCAAGTACAGCCTCTCAGGCAACAGTCACTCAACTCATCACTTGACTCTCAGCCCTCAGCACTCACACTCAATGGGTACCTGTGCTCATTGGGGGTGTACAGACTCCGGAGGGGCTCTTACAGCCCAAGCGCCATAATCTGTACGGACAACTCACGTGTTGCACGAACAACTCACGTGCTATAATATCCTGCACGGACAACTCACGTGCTATAATATCCTTATCTCACTGACAGGCCCTCGGCCTTACTCAGTCCTCAACCTCTCTAGTCTCTCGGGCTCTCAAAAATCACAAAGATTAGCCCAAACAAAGATAACATAGTGTATCAACAAATATCCAGAAAAGACTGAGGTATAATATGAAAGAAAAATCATGACTGAGTACAAGACAGCAATTAGCAAATAATTCAACAAGTACGCGACCTCGGTGGGTCCCAACAGTACTATCACATAGCCTAAGCATGATTTCTAACATGATTTACAATCAAATTTCTTCAACACATAGAGAGCACATAGCTGACAATAAATTATTCAACTTTACAGTTTCACGGGACGGACCAAGTCACAATCCCCTCGGTGCACGCTCACACGTCCGTCACCTAGCATGTGCGTCACCTCCAAAACAATCACATGACATACAATTCCGGGGTTTCATACCCTCAGGACCAGATTCAAAACTGTTACTTACCTCAGAGCGTGAAATTATTTACTCTGCTATGCCTTTGCATCGCAAATCGGCCTCCGAATGCCTCGAATCTAGTCACAAATAATTTATTTCAGTCAATAAAATTTATTGAAATTAATTCCATAAGAAAATGCTAATTTTCCATAAAAATCCAAATTTTAGCTCAAATATCGCCCGTGGGCCCCACGCCTCGGAACTCGACAAAAGTTACAAAATCCGGAAGCTTATTCAACGACGAGTCTAATCATACCAATTTTATCACAATCCAACCCCAACTCGACCCTCAAATCTTCAATTTAAACTAAGAGGGTTTTCAAACTATTCCAACTTAATTCACCAATTAAATGATAAAAACAACATGGATTCGGGTAATTTAATCAATATTGAGTTAAGAATACTTACTCCGTTGTTTTCCTTGAAAGACTCCCGAACATCGCCTCTTCCCGAGCTCAAATTCATCAAAAACTTATTTTTAGAACTTAAACTCCTTGCCCAGACATTTGCTCTACGCGATCGCGAACATTCTCACGTGATCGCTAAGAACAATTTTCCATCGCCCAGGTTTTACTCTACGCGGTCGCGGAATTCCCCTCGCGATCACGAAGCACAACATCACAGACCTACGCGATCGCGGACTCGTCCACGCGATCGCGAAGCACAAAACACGTGACTTCTATTTCCGCTACACTTTCTCTACGCGAACGCGACCTTCTTCACGCGTTCGCGAGTCACAATATCCCAGAGCTACGCGATCGCGTCCCGCTTCATGCGATTGCGAAGCACAAAATGCCACTGCCTCACATTAATCCTACACGATCGCAGATATCCCCACGCGATCGTGTAGAACAAAAAAACCCCACTGGCCAACTAAGCCTACGCGATTGCACACGCATTCACGCGATCGCGTAGAAGGAAAACATCATGAGATATCATAAAATTCCAACAGCTGTTCAAGTCCAAATCTTTGATCCGTTAACCATCCAAAACTCACCCGAGCCCCTCGGGACCTCAACCAAATATATCAACAAGTCCTAAAATATCATATGGACTTAGTCGAACCCTCAAATCACCTCAAACAACGCTAAAACTATGAATTACACCCCAGTTCAAGCCTAATGAACTTTGAAATTTCTAATTTCTACAAATGACTCCGGAACCTATCAAATCACATCCGATTTACCTCAACTTTTGCGCGGAAGTCATAAATAATATAACGGAGGTATTCAAATTTTCAAAATCAGATTTCGACCCCGATATAAAAAAGTCAACCCCGCGGTCAAACTTCCCAAAAATTCAACTTTCGGCATTTCAAGTCTAATTTCAGTAGGGACCTCCAAATAATATTCTGGACATGCTCCTAAGTCCAAAATCACCATACGGAGCTATTGAAATTATTAAAATTCAAATCCAAGGTCGTTTACATATAGGTCCATATCCGGTCCACTTTTCTAACTTAAATTTTCAATTATGAGACTAAGTATCTCATTTCACTCTGAATTACTTCCGGACCCGAACCCACTAACCCGGTAAGTCATAAAATAACTATAAAGCATAAATTGAGCAGTAAATGGAGGAACGAGGTTATAATACTCAAAACGACCGGCTGGGTCGTTAAACTTCTCCTTTGCTTCTCAAATATTTATATATACAGTGTGTCACGACCCGAAATTCTCATCGTAAGGACCGTGATGGCGCCTAACATTTTGCTTGCTAGGCAAGCCGACGTTAGAATTATCTTAACTATTTTTAAACAAATCAAATTAAACGGATGTCAATTAATTAAATAAAGTGTGGAAGACCATAATAACCGAACCATCCAAATACATCCCTCAATCTGGTGTCACAAGTGCACGAGCTGCCAAATAATGCACCAACAAAAAAATAGGTAGCTGAAATATAAAAATGGCATGGCACCACCCTTCGTGCTTTTACTCTCATCCTTCCCATGAAATGATAAATAAATAATATAAATGGCACGTCATCACCCTTCGTGCTTTAACTCTCTTTCATGCCACAGTATGATGAATAAATAATTTAAATGGCACGGCATCACCCTTCGTGGTTTAACTCTCTTCCTCATTTTATAACTCAATAAATAATAATGTAAAAATGGCATGGCATCACCCTTCGTGCTTTACACTCTTCCTCACCATGACAATGATAATATAAATTCGGAAGAGTGTTTTAAATGCGGGGATCTATACTTATCAATCAATTAAATATCAGAACACCGACCTCTTCTTCCAAAATATTCAACAATAATTAAATTAGCAATAATTTCATGAATAATGATCAAATAAACAATAATAAACTTAAGCATGAATATCTTAATTAAATAGGCAATTATTCACAATGAACAAATTTCACCCGCATGATTTGACTCAACCATAACGCATAAGTACTTGTCACCTTACATATGCGTTATACCCGCACATTAAATCACGTAGCAAATAGACAAACAAGTCCTACTCCCTCAAGTCAAGGTTAACTACGACACTTACCTCGCTTTACAGCCAACTCAAGATTCCAATAAACTTTTGCCTCGTGAATTGGTGTCTGAATGCCTCGAATCTAGTCACAAACAATTCAATATACTCAACACGAATTATAGAAACCAATTCTATATGAAAATTCTAAATTTCCAATTAAAATCTGAAGTTCAGCTCAACAAATAAACATTGGGGACCACGTCTCGAAACCCGACAAAAGTTATAAAATGCGAACGCACATTCAACCACGAGTCCAACCATACAGATTTTTATCAAATTCTGACATCAACTCGACCTTCAAATCCCCAAATCTTATTTTCAAATCTCTAGGCCTAAATCCTCGAATTTCACCTCAAAAACACGTAATCTAGTCGAAATACTAAATGATAATTCAATATTATTGACTAACAATGATCACAAGTGACTTACCTCAAGAATTCCCGTGAAATCCCTCTAAACCGTGTGTTTGAAGTCCAAAAATGAGAAAGAACCTCGGAACCCCTCGTTTTAACACTACCGGTGTTTTCTCATTTGCGAAAATTTAACCGCTTCTGCACCTCCTTCGCTCCTGCGGACAAGAGTCCTCTTCTCCGGACTTGCTTCTGAGAAGAAGTTGTCCGCTTCTGCGGACCTTACGCTTCTGCGATGCCCCGCCGGCATCTGCAGTCTCGCTGGTGCAGAAATTCTCTCGTACATGCGACCACTGCCTCGCCAGCCCACTGCCTGCATCTGCGCTTGCCAATCTCGCTTCTGCGAGCTCGTACCTGCGAGAAAGGTTTTGCTGGTGTGATTGCATCAGTAGGCAGCAACTTCCAGCTTTGTTCTAAGTCCAAATTTTTGATCCGTTAACCAAATGAAACTCACCCGAGGCCCTCAGGACCTCTATCAAATATACCAACAAGTCCTTAAATATCATATGGACCCACTCGGGGTCTCAAATCACGTCGAACAACGTCAAAACTACAATTCGCACCTCGATTCGAACTTAATGAATTTATAAAAATTTTAATTCTAAAACTCGCGCCGAAACACGTCAAAACAATCCAGAATGACCTAAATTTTTGCATGTAAGTCCCAAACGACATAACAGAGCTATTCCAACTTTCGGAATTGAAATCTGAGTCCGATATCAATAAAAGTCAATTTGTGGTCAAACTTTGAAATCTTTAATCTTTCAAATTTCTAATTTTTTAATAAATGATGATAACTCAAGCTAGGGACCTCCAAATTAAATTTCGGGCATACGCCCCAGTCCCAAATTACGATACAGATCTACCGGAACTGTCAAATTGCTGACCGAAGTCAACTTAAGTGAGTTCTAATGCACTAATTCACATTTTTATCAACGTTTTATATAAAAACTTTCCGGAAAAAAAATATACGGACTGCCACGCAAGTCGAGGCATGCTAAATGGTGCTATTCAAGGTCTTGAAGCATAGAATTGAGTGTTAAATTTAAAAATGACCTATCGGATCATCACGCAGTGTTCTTGTGAGATATAGAAATTATTGTTGCACTTGAATTTTGTTTGGCTTAACAAAATTCTGGAAAAATTAAATTCTGCCACAAACGCTTACAAAAAAATACTGAAAACTTAAATTCCTTAAGAATAGAGATTACTCTGTCAAAGCCGCTAATCGTCTATTCTCCACAAGTTTATATTTCCCAACATATAAACAAACAACATGGGCAAATACGATAAGTCTTCTCAGGCTACTACTCCTTGTGTCCCACGTATTATTTGTCATTAGCCTTTGGAAATTTATTATTTATTTTTTCTAACTGATATACATATATTATATACTTATTATATACGGTTATATATATATATATATATATATATATATATATATATATATATATATGTATGTATATACTGCCGGCTATGTTAATTTAAGAGATTAAGTGGGCGGCTATTTGTTATAACTTTTTTTAAAAAGAAAACATAGTTATGTTTATTCAAAAGTACCTCGAACTTATTTACCCATATACTTCTCTTAATAATTCCTTATAGAAACGCAATGATGAAAATTAAATCACACGAAAACCTTCCATTTTTTCTATATTATATATGAAAAACTAAATGTGACAAATGATATATAATGGAGGAATATCTTGGGTACCGAATTCCATTTTTAGATTTATACAACTTCATATACAAAGGTTCATAATTTATTTTCTGTATGGTATTTTGTGGAACAACAATACCGAGATATTTTCTATGACGCTTCAAATAGCATAAGTTCAATTAGTCCAAAAGAGTAGTTACAAAAAGAACTTTACACGATGGAGTTCAAACTTACACGATGTATTCATTTTTTACACTATCAAGTAAAATTATCTAGATAATAGGTAACTCTTTATATATCAACTGTGAAATGATAACTTGAAAAAAATAAAGTGAAAGCTTACTATACTTAAATTAAATTGCACTAATAGTATTAAAAAAATTACACTATTAAAGTACAAAAACTTAAATTCTATACAATGACTATTTAAATTCTATATATACAATGACTATTCCTACTAGTCTCAAAATATTTGCTACATCCTTCTTTTCCAAGAATTCCAAGAAACTGGTTTCTATCTAAAGTCTTCTTCTGCTTTCCTTCATCATTTTCACATCTATCAAACTCTTGAAAACAAAAATGAAATTCATGTGAATTTTTTGTGGGAAAACTCTCATGTTGGATATTTATCTTCCTTGAGAAGAACTTTTCATCATTTTCTTCTTCTTTTTCATCAGCTAATAAATAAGGAGGCACTTCAGCTTCGTGCCTTTCAAATTCTTCCAAACTCATTCCATCTTTAAGATAGTCAGCTCCCATCATGGCCATTGCTGCAAAGGAAACCGACATTCTTTGTAGCTCTTTTTGCAAACTAATTAAGTGAATACGGGACTTGAGGACGAAAATATTGATGCTATAATGCTGAGCCAAGGACACTCCGCCTTTTCTATAAAAGCAGTTAACTAAATTCTGAATGAATTAACTTGGTAATGGCTTAATCTATAGATCGAAACTGTGATGAAAAACGGGCACGCTAGGTTTGGGGGAGAGATGAGAGTTTGTTGAGTTGTTTTATGCAACAATTTCATTTAGACAGGACATATATATAGTTGATGAAGAAGAAAAAAATGATGAAATACTACTTAATTATAATGTTGAATTGACTCTTGAAATTAACCTTTTGACATATAGAGAAAGTTTCAAAGCCAAAAAGGTAATTGTGAAGAGAAGAAAAACGTTTGAATTTGGACAAGAATTCAAATTTCACGTGATGATCAATATCATAACGAAAAAGGTGTCCTTGTTGCAATATGGCATCTAAAATATCTTTTTTTTTAAATTCAAATTTGCTACATACTTTTCACTTATTAATTATCAATTGCACCAATAGTCGAATTTAAATTGGACAAAACTATTTTTTATCTAATATTTAAATAGTATATTGCACCAAAAATACTATAAGTTGTAGTACTAATTTTCCTCAACAAAGAATTGGGAAAGAATACATTATAGCATTATTTATTCAAAGGTCAATTAATTGAATCTCGAAAAACACCAAAGAAGATTCTAAGTTCAAGTACTTTCACGTATTATTAACTTTTCATGACTACATGCATGATGACACTAGACTACTAGGCGAATAGTTTCGCTGATGAGTTCAACAGAATCAGTAGCTTTGATTCAGACTTTGTATTTATGTTAAAAATCCAATTACTATGTATAAAACATTTATTAGAATTCAATAAGTTATATTTTTTAAAATTCAGAACTAATAAAATCAAAATCTTAGCTTCACCTGCTACATAAATATTCTGAAACTCATGATTGAAATAAAACAAAATATGAATGCATTAATGCTAAAGAGCCTTCACATTTACTGCATGTACGTATAACATATATAACGTCATCTCTTACACTCAACGACTCAGATTAAAATTGCAAGATGTATATATAGAAAGTTTGCATATATAAAAGGGTTATATTGCTGAAGGCCTTTGCTTTAGGTCAATTCAGATGGTAGAGATTTAAAAGTTTAACATTTGCACGGGTACGCGCACCTACCAAAATGAAAATATCTTAGGGTTGTACCAAAATTGTACGGTAAATATGACTATATATATGACTACATGCATGATGACACTGGATTACTAGAGGAATAGTTACTACTAGTTCAACAGAATTAGTAGCTTTGATTCCGATCTTGTATTTATGTTAAAAATTCAATTACTATGTATAAAAGATTTATCAGAATTCAATAAGCTATATATTTTAAAATTTAGAACCTATAAAATCAAAATCCTAGCTCCATCTGCTACATAAATATTCTGAAACTCATAATCGAAGTAAAACAAAATATGAATGCATTAATGCTAAAGAGCCTTCACATTCTATTACATGTGAACGCACGTATAACAGATATAACGTCATCTCTTACACTCAACGACTCAGATTAAAATTGCAAGAAGTATATATAGAAAGTTTGCATATATAAAAGGGTTATATCGCTGAAGGCCTTTGCTTTAGGTCAATTCAAATGGTAGAGATTTAAAAGTTTAACATTTGCACGGGTACGCGCACCTACCAAAACATAGAAATATCTTAGGGTTGTACCAAAATTGTACGGTAAATATGACTATATATATGAGTCACGAGAATCATATAAAGTCAATTGGTCTAGCAAAACATGAATATATAGGAATGATGTAAATTAAACAAACACATGTTTTTGCAGATTCAAATGCAATTCTCGGCAATTCCTTGGAAGCTTCGACATATTCGACTGCATGAGTAATGACCAATGAAAGTTAACAGAAATCTGTCTATCAAGGGCCGGCGAAGTTAAGTGGGCGGAAGTGGGTTCAGTCGAACCCCTCGCCTATATATATATATATATATATATATATATATATATATATTAAATCCCCTTAGCTTCTTTCTGTGTTTACTTTTTTTATTTTTTGAATTTTCTTGGTGAAAATCCTACTTCCGTCACTGCCATATATGGTCATCATCATATGAACAAGCACAAAAAAAGTTTTGAGTAACAAGTTTCACCTTGCCCAAATCCGGTGTTTCATTTTCCCTCCAAGCACGTTGTACTAATAAATTACTTATTTCTAGCAAAAAGATCAATCTATTTCTCATGTTCAAACCTGATGACAGAGGCAGATTCAAGATTTGAAATTCAAGATCAATCTATTTCTCGTGCTGTAATTCCATATATTTTGACGTTATTTACCCTCCTTGTTTGTTGTTTGGATGCTAATTTGTACGACAATTGAGCTTAATGGAGTTTATTTTACGTATAGGAATGCTTGGACATGAAGTGGAGAAACGTTGCACGAAATGGTACCTCAAAGCTTCAAAATGGAGCAATAAAAGAAGATGTGCAAGGCAATGAAAAGTCATGGCCATAGACAGTGCAAGGCTTTCTCCAGGGCACTGTCATTGGCGCCTCTGACAGTGCCTCGCGGGAAATGTTGGCCCTCTAACAGTGCCTCGCAGAATAATGTTGGTGCCTCTGACAATGCCCCGCGCCGACAATGCTATCCGAGCCACTTTTATTTCATCACTATTTTTAGACATGTAGACTTTGACTCCAACCATATAAATACCTCTTAAAGTTAGTTTTTAGAGGTTAGACATCATTAGAGAGGCAAGAGGCTACAAAATACTTTGGAAGCACGAATCATCCAGGGTTGATGAAACCAATTTTTGGATGAAGTCTTGATTGCATTTTGATATAATTGAGCTGTTTTTACTCTTTAATTGTTCAACTATGTGTATATTGTGGTTAATTGAAGGGACCTTGATTAATCGTGTCTAGTTATCTTGTGTTGCTTGACAGAGAAACTTGATTAGATTGTTATTGAACAACTCCACTTTCGAGTAAGTTAAGAGATTAATTACCTGAATTTGAAAGCGGGATTAGAGATAACAAAGCTTTGGCGTGATCTTTATGAGTTTTACGAATTGTCAGCTAGAGTAGTTCGAGAGAATACTTCTAATAAATTATCGTAATTGATCGAGATATAATTGCGATAAACAAGAACTCATCATCTTTAGAGAGTGTTGCGGCAAGATTATAGCTAACGTGTTAGGAATTAATCCGGCAATTAGGAAAATCGTAAACCCTAGATCTTTTTATTCTTGATTCAACCTCATTCTTGCTAGTCGATAGTTTTATTGTCATTTTTTCTTAGTTAAGTAATTTCTGTTAATTCACAAATCAAATCTTGAACTCTGAAAGTTGTCTGAGCTTATCATTAGTAATACTGAAAATTGTAGCAAATAGGTTAGTTTCCTGTGGGATTCGACTCCGGACTCTTGAACCGGATTATTTTTGCAGCGCCGCTTAGTCCTTCTAATTAAGGCATACTGCGTGATAAAATTTTGGCACCGTTGTCGGGGAACTAACGGTGTTATTCGTTACAACTTGAAAGAATTGCTAGGATTTTTAGTTTAGATGAATTTACCGTGGTGCTAAAAACATTTCTATTGCAATTCTCATGTTTGAATTCTTTTGTGCCACAGGTGCATGCCTAAAAGCTCCTTGAGAACTGGTGAACTATTTGAAGGTTTCTCAGATCCCGAGAAAGCATTCAGGACATTGAATCAGGCAAACTAGAAGGGCAAACAGCTAAAACAGAACGAACAAATCGAAATTGAAATGGGTGACGTCGAGAACATCAACGGGAACTAAATAAATAATCAAGTTGACCCAAACATCAGAGTGGTAGCACCCCTGGAGCCGGAGGCTGCACTATATGATTGGGCACAACCAATAGCTGACAATTTGGCAACTGCAATTGCAGTCCCTCCGATACAATAGGAAACTTTTCAAATTACAAACAATATGTTGCACTTGCTACAGAACAAAAGGCTATACTCCGGGTCTTACATCGAAGACCCACAACAACATCTGAAGAATGTTCTATCAATTTGTGTCACTCAAAGACAACCGAATGTGACACGCGAAGCAATCACATTATTACAGTTTCCATTCTCAATGACTTGGGAGGTTCAAACTTGGCTGAATTCTCTCCCAATAAACTCCATTGCTACTTTGGAGAAACTAATCAAGCAGTTCTTAAACAAGATTTATCTACCCAATAAGACTGCAAGTCAAATTGATGAGATATTGCAGTTCAGGCAGAAACCAACTGAAACTTTGCAAGAAACCTGGGATAGGTTTAAGGGTATGTTGATGAAGTGTCCACACTATGGCATCCTGGATCAGATGCTAGGACAGAGATTCTATGTGGGTTTGGCTGACAGTCTGAAGGCTAATGTAGATGCTTCAGCCGGGGGTGCATTCTTGAGCAAGTCATTCATATAGTGTAAGATTCTTTTTGACAATATGGCTCAAAATTCAGGCTGGATGACGAGAGAGATATCGCTCACCACAATAGTGCATTCTGTTTCTCTTTACCCAAACAATACAAATGCAGAAAACATAGACACTCTCATAACCCAGATGAGCTTGGTGACAAAGAACATCGATGAGATGGGCACGAAATAGGTTCATATTTTGACACAACAAATAGAGGCCTATGCACTCCCTGCATCAATTAGTCGTATGTTTGTTCATAGAGTGGAGAAAATGATAACTAGGGCTTCAGAGAAGACATGAATTATGTAAATAACTTTGGGGGTCAGAGGCAAGGTGGACAACAATGAGGAACTCTGAATCAGCAGTAAAGACCATAACAACAACCACTACAAAAAATACTGGAATTAGCTACGAACGTTGTCGCTAATCTGTCGCTAAGATGCTCGTAGCTAATACAATTTCTTGATAATCCGTTGCTAATCCGTCGCTAAATAATATTAGCGACGGATTTTTCTATTTAGCTACAGAATTTGTTCGTCGCTAAAACCTGATTTTTTAGTAGTGAATAGTACAATACAAATCCTGTGGGCGTACGACCACAAGGCCAAGTTGTGCCCTATCAAAGGCCACCGAGTTACAATCAGCAGCACCAACAACAGTTAGCTTACCAACAACCTTATAAACAGCAGTTGACTAGACAAGAAGACAATAATATGATAGAAATCAAAGGCATGATACAACAAATCATTAGGATTAATGGAAAGATGCAAGAAAAGTTAGCCGTGCATGACTCGACTATTAAAGGCATTGAAACTTAGTTAGGCCAGTTGTCCATGGATTTGAATAATCGGCCACAAGGAACATTGCCTGCATACACACACATCATTCCAAAAGAGCAGAACCAGAACCAGTTGATAGCAGTGAGTCTCAGGAATGGAAGGGATTTGGACAGAGAGCAAGAATTTGATTAATCTAATAGATAGACAGTGTCACATACCCCAGTGCCAATTGAGATCGATGAGTCGACGGAGCTCACAGAGGTCGTAGTTGAGTAAGCATAAGTTGATAAAAGTAAGGAGAAGGAAATTGAACAGTTCCCAGAACAGATATTAGAAAAGACTTCTCATCAGGAAAAGACATAGAGTAGTGGGCAGAAGCTACTTCCAGAACCATTCTCTCAAAGGCTGGCAAAGCAAAAGAAAGATGACCAGTACATGAAATTCATGGAAATTCTCAGATAGATTAAATTGAATATTTCGTTGATGGATGCTTTAAGGGAAATGTCAGGTTATACTAAAATGATGAAGGATTTTATGTCTCGAAAGTTTGACTTTCAGAACTTGTCTACTGTAACTCTGACTCAAACTTGTAGTGTGGTAGTGACAAGACCTACGGCTCAAAAGTTTTTTGATCCCGGTAGTTTTATTATCCCATGAAAAATTGGAAGTTATGCTATTGCTAAAGCATTGTGACTTGGGAGCTAATATTAACTTGATGCCCTTGGCCATCTACACAAAGTTAGGCATTGGCAGAGTTAGACCAACCTCAATGTTGCTGCAACTGGCTGATCGCACAGTGAAAAGGCCAACATGAATCCTGGATGATATGCTCGTTCAAGTGGGAAAGTTCATATTTCCTGCCGACTTTCTTATTCTTGATTGCTAGGTTGACAAAGAAATATCCATAATTTTGGGAAGGTCGTTTTTAGCTACTAGGAGATCATTGATTGACTGTGAGACCGGAGAGTTGAAAATGAGGTTGAATGATGGAGAAATAATATTCAATTTTCAACAATCTATGAGGAGGCCCAACGGATTTTCAAATTGTTTGCTAGTGGAGGCAGTTGATGTGATACTACAAGAGGAGGAGGAGACTCTTAGTGTCAGAAACCCATTAGAAGCTTGTTTGATGAATTTGAAAGAAGTGGATGGTGAAGAGTTGGCAGAGTGGGTTATGGCTCTCGAATGTCAAGGTTTCTGGAAAAGGGAACCTCAGTTTGAGCCATTACACTTAAAAGAAAGGAAAACACCACATGCGAAGCCGTCAATAGAGGATCCACCACAGTTGGACCTAAAACCGCTTCTAGATCACCTTAGGTATGCTTTCTTAGGGCCTAACTCTACTTTAGTTGGTTGGACCATGGCAGATATTAAGGGTATCAACCCGACCTTTTGCATGCATAAGATTCTCTTGGAAGAGGGGCACAAGCCTTCCAGGAAACATCAAATAAGGTTGAATCTGAACATGAAAGAAGTGGTGAAGAAGGAAGTGATTAAGTGGCTGGATGCGGGCATCATTTTTCCTATATCGGATAACGCCTAGGTAAGCCCAATCCAATGTGTTCCGAAAAAAGGTGGCATGACTGTTGTACAGAATGAGAATAATGAGTTTATCTCTACTCGTATAGTCACGGGTTGGAAAATTTGCATGGATTACAGAAAACTGAACACTGCCACCCGGAAAGATCATTTTCCCATGCCGCTCATTGACCAAATGTTGGATAAATTGGCAGAGAGGTTTCACTTTTGCTTTTTGGATGGATATTCGGGGTACAATCAGATCACAATAGCCCCTGAGGATAGAGAAAAAATGTCATTCACTTGCCTGTATGGCATCTTTACCTTTCGGAGAATGCTGTTTGCCTATGAAATGCACCGACCACTTTCCAGAGGTGTATGGTAGCAATTTTCACTGATATGGTTCAAGATATTATGGAAGTTTTTATGGATGATTTCTCAATGATGGGAATTCATTTGTTGGCTGGCTTAACAATTTGAGAAGAGTGTTGAAAAGGTGTGTGGAGATAAACCTGGTGCTGAACTGGGAGAAGTGCCATTTTATAGTACAAGAAGGTAAAGTTTTTGGGCATTGAGAGTTGAGTAAGGGTAGTGAGATCTACCATGCTAAGGTTGACGTGATAGAGAAGTTTCCACTACCCACTTCGTTCAAGGCAGTAAGAATTTTCCTTGCACACGCCGGTTTCAACATGCGATTTATAAAGGATTTCTCTAAAATTGCTAATCCCTTATGTAAACTGCTTGAAAAGGATCACCCCTTTGTGTTTTCTGATGATTGCAGGTTAGCATTTGAGGAAATGAAGAAGAGACTAGTGGCTGCACCAATCATCGTTGCACCCGACTGGGAGCAGCCGTTTGAGCTCATGTGTGATGCGAGTGACTATGGTATAAGATCAGGTTTGGGGCAGCAAAAGGACAAAATGGTGCACCCAATTTACTATGCAAGTAGAATGCTAAGCGGTGCACAACTCAATTATACTGTGACTGAGAAAGAGATGTTGGTTGTAGTGTTTTCATTCGAAAGGAACGAAGAACCCGCGATGCGAAAGGAACGGAGAACCAAGTGGCAGACCACCTTTCAAGGTTGGAGGGAGCTGAAAAGATAGTAGAGGTTGAAGATATAACAGAGACATTCCCAGATGAACAGTTACTACCAGTGTCAATAGAGGAGACACCTTAGTATGATGATATTGCTAACTATTTGGCAAGTGTTATTGCACCTTATGAACTCTCTTCGATTCAAAAGAAAAAGTTCTTCCGTGATTGTTGGTATTATTACTGGGATGAACCTTTACTTTTAAAATCTCTGTGGATAACATGATCCAGAAGTGTATCCCTGAGAAAGATCAATCTTCTATTTTGCAGACTTTTCACGCTTCACCATATGGTGGGAACTTTGGAGGAATTCAGACATCTGCGAAGGTGTTGGAGTCGGGTTTATTTTGACCGACTCTGTCCCATGCTTGGGTAAAAAGTTGTGATGAATGCCAAAGGACTGGCAACATATCTTGCCGTCCTGAGATGACGATGACTACAATTCAAGAGGTGGAAGTGTTTGACGTATACGTGATTGATTTTATGGGACCATTTGTCAGCTCGTATGGTAACAAGTACATTTGGCTGCAGTTGACTATGTCTCCAAATGGGTTGAAGATGTGACTCTTTCAACAAATGATACCAAAAGAGTAATAGAATTTCTAAGGAAAAATATTTTCACACGGTTTGGCACTCCGAGAGCTATAAACAGTGATGGTGGAACTCATTTCCGCAATAGAACATTTGCAAGGCTTTTAGAAAAGTATAAAGTTCGCCTTAAGGTTGCCACACCTTACCACCCGCAAATGAGTGGGCAAGTGGAACTGTCCAACAGGAAAATCAAAAGTGCCTTGACCAAGATAGTGAATGTGACTCAGACTGATTGGGCAAGGAAGTTGGATGATGCGTTATAGGCTTACCACATAGCATTTGAAACTCCAATTAGTATGTCTTCATATAAGTTGGTGTTTGGAAAAACATCCTTCTTCCGGTGGAGCTTTAGCATAAAGCCTTATGGGCACTGTGGTAGTTGAATTTGGATATGGAAATCGTGGGCACAAGTAGAGTTACAGAGTTACATAAACTCGAGCAGTTCCGGTTTCAGGCATTCAAGAGTATAAGATTGTACAAGTAAATAATGAAGATAATGCATGACAAGCACATTCTAGATAGGAACTTCAAACCCGGAGATCTAGTGTTGTTATACAACTCGAGATCAAAATTATTTCCGGGTAAGCTGAAATCTAGATGGTCGGGACCATTTAGAGTTTTGCAAGTGTTCCCAAGTGGAGATGTAGAGATTGAGTCGAAGATGGTTCAAACATGTTTAAAGTTAATGGGCAAAGGTTGAAACACTACCTTGGAATGATTGAAGAAAAAGGGGAGAAAGATGTGATGTACTTGGAAGAGCCCTAATATGTGAGCAAAGTGTAATACTGAAAGCCTGCGTCGTGCCGCGATGTTAAATCGGGCGCTTTCTGGGAGGCAACCCATGGTCGTGTTGTATTCGTCATGCCATGACGTTAACAAAGGCACTTATTGGGAGGAAACCCAATTCGTAGCATAGATTTAGTTTAGTTTGGTTATTGTTTGATAGGAGGCTCACTAACAAGTTAGCTTTGTGTGAATTTTTGGGTGTTTTTCTAGGTATTGGAGATACTTGGAGAGAATATGTGCTCGAGTGTCCTAAATAAGCTAAAAGGTTGGAAAATGAACAAGAAAACATCAAGCTATCGCAGGGTGAAGTCCAAATGGTACGTCCAATATGGTTCGTCCAACAACTACTTCTAAGGCACCGGCTAAGTCCAAGCCACCACCAAAGGCAAAGGCTACCCTGTCAGGCCCACCACCAAAGAAAAAGAACAAAGTTGAGGCTGCGTCTGGTAGTCACAGTGGTAAAGGAAAGCAAGTAGCTTCTGCTTCTATCGGCAAACAACCTCAAGAGAAAGAGACTCGTGAGTATGACATCAAGAGTGTACCCCCATCTGGGAGGGCATGTTACAAGAAGTGTCGCCCAAACTCATATCTCCCTGATTTTGCAGTTGATGAGCACAAATTGAAATCCTGTTACCCTCAGATTTGGGAAAGAATACATGAACTAAGACTAGGTTTTGTATTTAAAAACCCGGGAGAAGCAAACTTTAGCTTAGTGCGCGAGTTCTATGCTGGGTGGAACCTTGAGGCTGAGAAGCAATTGGTGCCTATTCGTGGGAGTCTTATTGACATTCTGGCTAGCGCATTATGTAGATTTTTGGATGCCCCCTATGTTCCATGTGGGCTATTGTGTAACTTTATTGAACGACCTACTTACACATATATTAGGCACCCGTTGTGCGGTGTTAATTCGAATGCAGTGTGGACAAGAGACAAGAGATACAACACCCATGCCTCTTTGCCTAAAGTGAAGTTTACGAAAATTGCTAATTAAGTGTGGTTGCGCTTTGTGAACACGAGACTACTTTCGTGTGATCATGATTCTGCTGTTGTCCGAGAGAAAATATATGTAGTGTATTCCTTGATGAAAAGGTGTCCAATGAATGTGGGCTAGTTGATACGTAGTCAGATGACATAGTCTAGAAAAGGAACGCTTACTAGGATATTCTTTGTGAATCTGCTTACGCAATATTTCAGTAGGGAGCAAGTGGATGAGGAGCCCAGGTTTGACATGTTGATTCCAGCCACACCTCGAGCTACTGATATTGTTGTCATCCGTAGGCCCGATGAGGAAGATGGTAAGACATTGACTACAGTGGAGCGCCAGGCTCGCGAGGAGAGCGTCTTATCTCATTTGTATGGGATGATGGACTTGTAGTTGCGGATTGGGGGTAGGCCTGCTACTTCACAGGAGAGGACTCAGTTGACTGATCGGTTTCGGCTCACCATACCTACATAGCGATTGGTTGGTTTAGCTGTGGGATAGGGGGTGCCACCAGATGAAGATATTAACACCCCAGAGCATCGGTACAGGGTGATGAGGAACAGGTTGATCCAGCGGTTGATGCCACTGGTGAGGATCTGGGTGATGACGTTGATGATTGGGATGAGGTTGACCGGGCCTTCTTCGATGAGGGCCATCATCTCGAGGATTGATCAGGAAGTTCTTATTCACCCTTTCTACTTTAACTATACATTGGGGACATTGGATGTTTTAAGTGTGGGGGTGAGTAACTCTCGTTGTGCATAGTAGTAATAGATTAGTAACCATAGTAGTTTTTTTTAATTTCTAGCTTCTTATTTTTTTACTTTCTATCTTCTTATTTTTTTTATTTTTAGCTTCTTGTTTTATTAATTTAGGATACTTTAGAATAGTATTGAGTAGTGTAGTAGTTTTCATTTTTTTTATTTCCAAAACAAAAAAAAAACAAAATAGACTTTTCCCGATGATGGATCTCCTAGATAGTTTTCTTGAGGGATTTGACTCTAAACAAAAAAAATTAGAAAATACAAAAATACAAAAACATGTCTTTTTTTCCCTAGGTAGTAATAATCCCCCATGGTTTTTCTTCATGTCTCAGTTCTTTTTCATGGAATGTAACTTGAACCGGGTAGTAGTAGTTCTTTTTAGAGTAGTATGTAGGAAATAAAGGAGAAGAAATGATGTGATTCGCACCTTTTGACTTGTTTGATGCTTGCATACTTAGGATCTGGCATGTGTTTCACCTTCCCTTGATTTTAAATATGTCACGACCCAAAATCCAACTAGTCATGATGGCACCTAACCTCACCCGCTAGGTAAGCCAAATGACAACAATCCGATTCAATTAATGGTTAACTCACTCTAATACACTTCCCAAAGACTGGTAGTACAAATCATCAACTTCTAAGATTAGAATTTACCAAATTGGTGTGAAATACAAATACGTCATCTGTCTGAAATATACATGAACAGATTAAAAATTCTAAAGCTACCATGAACTAGAGGTAGCAATGACTAGAACGTAGGTACATCTTCAGATCCAGCTCCTGCCGTATGCAGCAACATCAGCATAAGAAATCTACACGCAAGGTGAAGAAGTGTAGTATAAGTACAACCGACCCCATGTACTCAATAAGTAACAAACCTAACCTTAGGTAGAAAGTAGTGACGAGCTTGTACCAAGGTCAGAGTCCACACCAATAACCAGTAACATCTCATAACAATACAATTAAAGCAGCACAAGTAATAAGTCAATAATAACATGCTCAGCTCATATACAGTTCTGGAAAATAAACATTTTCTTTTCAAGTATAATAGTAAAACTCAAATCTTTTACTGAAAGTCACCGAAATATGAGTAAGTCTGAGATCTGTGATTTTTCTCAAACAAATTCTTTCACAATAAAGGATTTCATTATTAACTGGCATGGGTAAAAATACTTCTCTATGTTTACATATCAAGTATGCATGTCCAATGCAATGCAGCACAATGATGAACTCATGTACTCACACTCTGAGAGTACTCAATCACCCAGTACTGTATATGGCTAATCCAGCCCAGGGAAGATCCATCCTATATATATACATAATAACTGACATTCAGTCACTCAGTACTATACAGGGTCAATCCATCCCGGGGAACTCCATCCCAAACATAATAAATGATTCGGGCAAGATTCATGCCCAGGGAAATTATAAATAAATAAGGCAACTCCATGCCCTGCAAAGTCCATCCCAAATATAAATAAATAAATAAATAAATAAATAAGGCAACTCCATGCCCTGGGAAGTCCATCCCAAATATAAATATATAAATAAGGCAACTCCATGTCCTAGGAAGTCCATCCCAAATATGATATCCTCTGCGCTCACTGTGGTAGGTACAGACTCCGGAGGGGTTCCTTCAGCCCAAGCGCTATAATAATCCATTTAGGCCTGCTGCGGCGTGCAATCCGATCCCATAACAATAAAGCTTATAAGGCCTTCTGCAGCGTGCAACCCGATCCATATAATAATAACATATATAAAGCCAATATGGCCTGCTGCGACGTGCAGCTCGATCCTATAATTATCCTCACAATCAGGCCCTCAGCCTCACTCAGTCATTCATCTCTCCAGTCTCTCGGGCTCACAATGTCATGAAACTAGCCCAGAATGATGATATGATATATCAATAAATAACAACAGAGACTGAAATATGATGTGCAATGAATGTATATGACTGGTAAGAAATTACAGTTTGAATATATAATTCGACAGTAGAAATGACTTCAGTGGGTCCCAATAATACCAACATTTGCCTAAGCATGATTTCTAACATAAGTCACTACTCAGTTTCTCTGACACATGAAACATACATGGAAAAATACAAGTTAATTGACTACACAGTTCTACAGAATCGACTGAGTCTTAATTTCTACGGTGCACGCCCACACGACCGTCACCTAGCATGTGCGTCACCTCCAAACAATTCACAAAACACGTATAATCAAAGGTTCATGCCCTCAGCTCCAAGTTTAGAAGTGTTACTTACCCCAAAACAAGTCGAATGCAATGTCGAGCAAGATAAACAATACTCCAGAAATTCCATTTCGCGCGTATGAACCTCCAAATGCTTCCTATCTCCTCAATTCAAGCCAAAAAATCCGTATCTATCCAAACAACGTGTAAATAAATCACAATTTGCTCCAATGCTTACAATTTAACAATTTACAAAAATTCTAAACTCCGCTCAAAACATTGACTGTGGGGCCCGCATTTCAAAATCAGGCAAAACTCACAAAATCCGACAACCCATTAAATTACAAGTTCAACCATACTAATTTCACTCAAATCCGACTCCGAATCGGTATTGAAAACTCGAAAATTCATTTTATGAAATTATAGAAATCTCCTTCGATTTTCACAAGTGAGTCAAGAACACTTACCCCAAGTTTTATGGTGAAATTCCTCTCAAACGTCGCCCAAACCGAGCTCCAAAATCCAAAAAATGGGTGACAATATCGAACCCTCGAACTTAAAGGGTTCTGCCCAGCGTTTCCACATTTGTGGTCGCATTGTCGCATCTGCGACCATCACTTCTGCGGTGTAAATCTCGCTTCTGCGAGAACAACTTGGCCAGCATTGATCGTTTCTGCGATGCCTAGGACCGCATATGCGGTTGCGCTTTTGCGCAAGGTGCACAAATGTGTGTGCTTCTGCGATGAGCAGCCTACCTCCCCATTTCGCATCTGCGAGGAGCTGCTCACTTCTGAGAAGTTGCTTTTGCGACCAAGGTTCCGCAGAAGCGATGACGTCAGCACCAGAATTCTTCAGCATTTTCCTAAGTCCAAAATCACACATAATAACATCGAAACGACGAATTGCACCTCGAATCAAACTTATAAACTTTTCTAAATTTCCAAATTCTATTTCTTATGCCGAAACATATCAAATAAATCCGGAATGACTTCAAATTTTGCATACAAGTCATATATGACATAACGAAGCTACTGAAAATTTCAAAACTGGATTCTGACCCCGATATCAAAAAAAGTCAACTCCCCGGTCAAACTTCTGAACTTAAATTTCCTATTTTTGCCATTTGAAGCCTAATTTAACTACGGACTTCCAAATAATTTTTCGAACACACTCCTAAGTTCAAAATCACCATACAGATCTATTGGAATCATCAAAACTCTATTCTGGATTCGTTTGCACAAAAGCTAAACTCCGTTCAACCCTTTTTATTTAAGCTTTCAACATGAATTTCATGCATCCGAACTAATCCCGAAACACCTGAAAATCAAATCCGACAATACACACTGGTCATAATACATCATATGAAGCTATTCAAGACTTCAGATAGTTAAAAGGAGCGTAAATACTCAAAACAACCGGTCGGGTCGTTACATTCTCCCCACACTTAAACATACGTTCGTCCTCGAACGTGCCAAGAGTTGTTCCAAAACCTTCAAATCACTAGCCCACCTTACCACGCACATACCCCGGGGGTGATCCCATGTCACCCTATTTCTTATAGGCCTGACGACACCACATAATTGAATATCATTACTTCAACCTTAGTCCATAAACCTTGCAATTCAATTTCCAACATTCAGAGTTTCTTTTCAAGACCTAAATCTTACATCTACATACGGTAAAAGTCTGAACAAACTGTATCAAGCAGTAGTCATAACCCAATATATAATTACATGATATACCACATAACTCGCGTACTCATAGCAATAACTTCTAATCACCATAGCTACTTAAAAACGAACTCGATACCGGTGATAAACCCATATCAAATAAAACCTCATTCAAAAACCTCTGTACACTGCCGATAATGAAAGAAACACTCAAAAACTCATAACCACTCATCAAATCAACTAGTCATGGAGTTCTCTCGTCCCAACTCGAACCATAATCACTTTCTAAGCCGACTTTCAATATTATCCTCCCGAATATACCGTAATCAAGCCTGATAGTACTCATTCTACATCCAATGACCTTATATTATCAAACATAATTATTCCACATATATGTCGCACCAATATAACCCAAGCCACAAACTGCACAATCCTTGTGCCCAAAAATAGAAAATGTCTCAAAGAGGAGAAACATTGCGCAAGTTTAACAAGCACCACCACAACTGCATTGCTATGAGCTCAACATTTATAGTAGAACCAAGACACACAAATCTAATAATGGTAACCGGCTCTCCTAGAGCTCACATTAACGTCAATCGCACAGACAACTCACGTGCTATAGTATCAATATCTGGACCCGCACGGACAACTCATGTGCCAATAATATCAGTATATGGATCTGCACAGACAAATCGCATGCCAATAACATAATTCGCCTGGCATGGTCACATGCCTCCAGTCCATGCATATCAAACATGAGCAATCAAATAAGTACACATGTATATGATAAATGAAATAAGATTCACATGCTCCTGGACTGGTATAAATAACACGCCATAGAGTAGGCATGTGCAAAGTGTGCTATCACAGCTCAATCGGCAAGTTATCACAAAAGTAGTAACTATCCAGTTTATTCAGGGAATTAGCCATGTTGTAACCTCGAGTATGACTCAGATAGTCTTCAACAAAGGTATAAATACGAGAACGTTATAACTTTATGCTTAACAGTCAACTCTAGGCATATCATAGCCTAAGCATTCTTTCGAGTATGAATACTTGCCCCGGTGCCCGCACATGGGCTCAAACCTCACATATATACGCACTCGTAGCGCTTAGCTATCACAAATAATTAACGCAACTAGTGCCTCCACTGAGTTTAAATAAAGTATTCACCTCAAATGGGTCGCAACCCTTAAATAATATGCTTATGAGAACTCCGAGTCTCCAAATTTATAAGACACATGAAGCACCATAACTGATCCCAACTCTAGCATTCGAATGACTAACACATCTTTCATGCATGATCATCCCACGAGGAATAATTCTATAATTATCCCGTGCCACATAGAAAAAATTTGAATATCAGCAGTCGATCAACCAGGTGAGTACCACAATACCAACAAAACATTTGTATGCCAAAACACAATGCGCCTTCTGAAATGCGCACCATTCCCAGGGATTACCGTGCAGTTATAACATTCATCAAAATATCTAAAACAGACCATTCCGTCCAGAATTCGTGACTTTCCCTTTAGGAAATGAACTGCCACCTTGTACATATAAATCTTAATCCCGCACAACACGCCAAATCTATCATGGCATTATGTGATAAGCACAAGAATCTCATTAAACATTCTGAGTCACCATCAAATTTGTAACGACCCGACTTGTCGTTTTAAGAATTAATACTTCATTCAGTGACTTAAGGTCTCGAGAAGCTTCGTAATAGGTATTATGACCCGATGGTGTGGTGGAGTTTGATTTTTGAAAGATTCGGAATGTAATTAAAAGAACAATTCTTATTTAGAAGCTTAAATGGAAAGAGTTGATCGGAGAGTTGACTTTGAGCAAACAACCCCGGAATTGAATTTCGATGATGGCAATAGCTTTGTATGATGATTTCGGACTTAGGCGTATGTTCGGATTTGGATTTAGAAGTCCGTAGGACAATTTGACGCATTTTGGCGAAAGTTGGAAAATAGAAGATTTTTGGAAAGTTCGACCAAAGTTTGAATTTTTGATAACGAGGTCGGATTTTAATTTCGAAAATTTTAAATAGCTCCATTACGTCGTTTATGACTCGTGTGCAAAATTCGAAGTCATTCCGGATTGATTTGATACGTTTCGGCACAAAAATATAAAAGTTGAAAGATTTGAAATCTCATAATCTGATTCGATGCGCGATTCGTAATTTTGGTATTGTTTGACGTGGTGTGAAGCCTTAATTAAGTTTTTATTGTATTTTGGTATGTGTTGGTATAATTGGTTAAGGTCCCGATGGCCTCGGGTAGATTCCGGATGGCTAACAGGCCAATTTGGACTTGAAGAAAGCTGCTGGAATTTTGGACTTGCTAGTGTGATCGCTTCTGCGGAAGCTTGATCACAGAAGCCACCTCACAGAAGAGAGATGCTTCTCGCAGAAGCGACTGAAGAGGGGGAGCTGTGAAGGTCACAGAAGCGACACCGCATTTGCAGAAGCGCAAGAATAACCACAGAAGCGGCCATATGCGCAGAAGCGGGCAATGACCTTGCACCTGCGATGTGCGCAGAAGCGAAAATGGACAGAAACATAAGGGATCGAAAATCAGTCATTTCTTCATTTCGATTGAAATTTTTGGAGCTTGGGTTTGGGCGATTCTGGAGGGAATTTTCACAAGCTTGGTTGGGGTAAGTGTTCTATATCCTAAAGTGATTATATTTCATGAATCTATGATTATATACATCGTTTAATTTTGATTTAAATGGAAGAAATCAAGATTTTTGCAAAATCTTCCAAAAATGCAAATTTAAGATTTGAAAGTCGATTTGTTATTGGAATTCGATAAAATTGGTATGATTGAACTCGTATCGAAATGGGTGTTCGGATTTCATGAAATATATACAGGGTTCCGAGAGGCGAGTCCCGCATTGACTTTTGTTGATTTTTTGGAATAAATTTTTAAGTCGACGTTTTATTATCCGAAATTATTTCCGATGAATTTTAATGAAGTTATACAATTAATCTGGATAGATCTGAACGGTCCAGAGGTCAATTCAAGCAAAAAGGCGATTTTGAAATATCGGCATAACTTCAAAAAGGTAAGTGTCTTTCCTAACCTCGACTGGGGGAATTACCCCTTAGGCATCGAGTCTTATCTGCCATTGTGAAAAGTGAAAAGCCGTGTACGCGAGGTGACGAGTTCGTACTCGGGCTTATATGTGCAAAATATATTGGGTTAAAGTCTTAGGAATATTATGTAGTAAATTGGATAAACTTTGGCATTTGTTAAATCATCTATTTGCTATGTCTCAATTCGCATTTATTGAAATTGTTTTTATATGACGATTTGATGTGAATATTACCTGTATATTTATGTGAATTCTGTGAGTTTGATGGTTTGATATTCTTGAAATTTAATTTCATTATGGATTTTTCCTCTGCAAATAATTAATTAAATGAGCTTAAGAAGAGGTGTTTATATAATTATTGAGAATTTGGATTAATGAAGGTGTTGCCTTATACTGAGTAATTTCTATCTTTGTTGATTGTTTTTGAGGTCTTATACACATTGTGTGGAGCCTTCGGCTATTTGTTTTGAAATTAATTGATTTGTTATATCTTTGGAATTGGTTGTGGCCATTGGGCAAATTGTGAAATTGTGAAATGAATTGACGATTCATTCTTATAGTAGGCAAATTGTGAAATGAATTGATTTTGTTATGTTAACGTGATAATATTACGTGTAAATTGTTGTGTTGTGTGAGTTACTATTTTGAGGATATAAGGGTGTCATTCCGCTGTTGCTATTATATGATCATAAGGGAGGCATTTCACTGTTGTTATGTGTGTTGGAATATTGTTAGGGCAGAGATATAATGGTGTCTATAGGAGAGATAAGGGTGGCTATAGGAGCGATAAGGGTGGCTATTGATATTGTCAGGGCGGAGGGATAAGAAAGGCTATTATAGGAGTGATAAGGGTGGCAATAGGAGCAATAAGGGTGGCTATTGATATTGTCAGGGGCGGAGGGATAAGGGAGGCTATTATAGGAGTGATAAGGATGGCTATAGGAGAGATAAGGGTGGCTATTTGTCAGGGATGATATGTGATGATATGGAGTTATTGTGTTGGTGATTTTCATGTGATGTTGTGACTTTCCTTGTGTTTATTTTTATACCTTTTGCAAATTGTTTTGTTGTTGGTAAATTGATAACAGTCTGATTTATGTTGAAACTGGGAGCCTGTGGCTATTGCCAGGCAGATTATAAAATAAAATGTGGACACAATGTGCTGTGAGTAAATAATGAGGATATTGACACGTGAATTATCCGTGCAGTTATGATATGAAATATGGGTACGAGGTTCTGTGATTAAATGATAATGATATTTGGCACGTGAGTTGTCCGTGCAGCTGTGATAGAGAAATTGGCACGAGGTGCCGTGGAATATAACATTTGACTGAGACTCGTACTTTATGATTTTTTAAATGAAGTGTCACATGGTGACTTTTAATTGAAAAAATTATACTCAAAATATTTATATGGAAGGATTTTTATTCAAAAAATATTATATGAAAGAATTATTTTTGAAAGAGATTTAGTGAAAGAATTATATTTGAAAAATATTTATTTGAGGAAATTATATTTGAAAGAGAGTTATTTGGAAGAATTATATGTGAAAGACATTTTTTTGGAGGACTTGATTTAATTGGGTATACTTGTATTTATTATCTCTTGAGAGATATTAATGGTGTTCTTGTTGTCCTGCTGAGCATATCACTGGTTGATTTATGGTGGCCTTATTGTTATTTGTTTCCTATTATTTTGTATATCATATTGCACAGGTTATTAGACTAGTGAGTGTCTTGACTGTACCTCGTCGCTACTCACTGAGGGTAGTCTTGATACTTACTAGGTACCGACCGTGGTTTACTCATACTATACTTCTGCATATTTTTGTGCAGAGCCAGGTGTTGGAGATATCAAACTCGGACAAAGTTAAAGTGTGATCGCAAGGATTCAAGGTAAAGCTGCTTGGTCGTCGTAGTCCCTTGGAGTCTTTCCATTTTATTGTACTGTCAACTCTTATTCGAACAATATTGTATATTCGATCCTTGAGATCATTGCATGTATTCAGTTAGAGTTCGTGACTCAGTATTACCAGTCTTGGGAAGGTTGTTATATTTGTAAGTATTTCCACTATTAGTTTCTATTTAAAACAATTAGCTTGAATTGTAATTAAAATTGGCTTACTTAGTCTTAGAGACTAAGTTCTATCACGACGCTTGTGGTCGGATTTTGGGTCGTGACAAAATTACATACCCGGTTAGTTAAAAACCTTCCATTTGCTCCCACCCAGGAGGAAGTCACAATACACAACATGTTCCCCATACCGGTAAAAAATCACAGGCTCAAACCATGGTAGAAACCATCAAGAACACTTTGAAATCCGTTTGAACATAACCAAGCTATCAGAACTGAATTCCTATAACTTGACCAAGCCACAAAAGTTGCCAAATATTGCCATAAAACACCCATAAATCCTCACCACAGCATAAGTACCCAAAAGAACCGAGTATACCATTACCGTACGGGTCTAGCCTGCTACCTAGTTGTCCTATTTTCTCCGAGTTTCTTCTGAATTACCCTCTAGTTGACACTTCTCCTTATCAGAACACTACGATCTTTACCCAAAGCTCACTACAAGACATCCTAACATAAAACTACACCGCCCTAAGGCCCATAAGCTATTGTATTCTCCTTAAGCATCCCCATAAGTACCACAATCGAAACACCCACTCTGAAAATACCTTATGTGAATTTAAAATTATTTTTTTACCTTTATTATACTGAAATGCAGAATCCATATTCATACAGAATTACCGCAAGTCCCGACACCATCAAATGCAAATCTCAGATTCAATCCACATACAAGTTCGGAAAAATTCTCAATTTATATATATAAATCTTGAACCCATTAGAACCCTCTCGAGAGTCATCCACTTTGCTCAAATCAAAATTGCACCACCCAAACGGGCCGAACTGCCTATGCTTAATTAGCACAACAACACCCCAAAGAAGTAACCCTGCCTTAACGCAATCGAGCAAATTCATACACTGTGCACACTACATCCGTCACGAATAACAACTCAACTCATTGCATGATTATCATATACCCATGAAGTGTAACATAACTCATATCCAGAAATTTCTTTACTCGAGTCATCCTCTACCTAGACCTCCGCAAGTCATAACGGATCCACAATTATACATCTGACCCAAAACTAATATTTAACACATAAACATGAAATCAAATCGTCAATAGCAGGCTCCTCCACTTGGCTCAAAGCCATAGATTAAAACACTTGATAACTCACAATACCCATACTCTATTACTGCCATAATACCGCAGTCAGTTCAATGAAAATTCTTCTCAAGCTCATGCAACACCAACCATAAAATACCTCTATCATCTGCTAAGCTCGCATTTATTCTCTTGAGAGTCACGTCAACTTTCTCAACCAGATTCAAATTCAAATCTCAACACATATGCCCGGCTGGTAGAAAAGCATCTCTGTACTCAACATTATAAGGGAGATACCTACGTAGATTAATCTGTAGGAGATAAGCCACATGCTTAGCTTCAAATTGACATCTTGCTATACCCTTTCACATCCATAATTACTACGCAATCCCTTAATCTTCCTGAGTCCAAACTGATTAACAAGACATGAGAATTTAGTTTGTCCCAAAATTTAACAACGTAAAAGATCCTTCAATACATTCATACTCGAGACTATAAGTCAAATCAAGACAGACACCAAGCACCCAATAGCCCATTTTTCATCATATTCAAGCCATCTGAACACATCCCGCAGTCACATCAAAATTATCACATAGTCATTCAACCGCCCATCGAGCCACAAATTCCACTCATCGGGACACTACTGAACATATGAGTCCAAATGTACAAGTTCTCACAACTGAAACTATCAAGTCTAAGATGCGGTCTAAACCTGGCCTCAAGTCCTCGAGACTGGCCCATCAGCAAAACACAGAATACACATCTCGATCCTCGTTCATGGAATCACAAGCCGGTAATGCACAGCTGATATCGAGGACTCATATGCGCACACGAATGCGTGGAAGGAATTCAAAGAGTTATGTTTCAAGTTGAATCAGTGTCGCACGATAAGGAAAGAAAGATGGGAAGTTTATCCTAAAATGCCCTGTAGCCTCTCGAAAATAAGTATGGACGTCATCATATCGATCCGCAAGACTCTACTAGACACTTGCTCATGACTTATAGAACCTATGAACCTAGAGATCTGATACCAATTTGTCACGACCCAAAATCCAACTAGCCGTGATGGCACCTAACATCACCCTCTAGGTAAGCTAAATAATAATAATCCGATTCAATTAATATTTAACTGACTCTAATACACTCCCCAAAGACTGTTAGTACAAATCATGGGCTTCTAAGATTAGAATTTATAAAATTGGTGAGAAATAAATGTACGTCATCTGTCTGAAATATACATGAACAGATTAAAAATTCTAAAGCTACCATGAACTAGAGGCAGTAATGACTGGAACACAGATACATCTTCAGATCCAGCTCCCGCCGTATGCAACAACATCAGCATCAAAAATCTGCACGCAAGGTGCAGAAGTGTAGTATGAGTACAACCGACCCCATGTACTCAACAAGTAACAAACCTAACCTTAGGTTGAAAGTAGTGACGAGCTTGTACCAAGGTCAGAGTCCACACCAATAACCAGTAACATCTCATAACAATACAATTAAAGAAGCACAAGTAATAAGTCAATAATAACATACTCAGCTCGTATACAGTTCTGGAAATAAACATTGCTTTTTCAAGTATAATAGTAAAACTCAAACCTTTTACTGACAGTCACCGAAATATGAGTAAGTCTGAGATCTGGGATTTTTCTCAAAACTTTCTTTCACAATAAAGAATTTCATTATCAATTGGCATGAGTAAAAATACTTCTCTATGTTTACATATTAAGTATGCATCTCTAATGCAATGCAACACAGTGATGGACTCATGTACTCACACTCTCAAAGTGCTCAATCACTCGATATTGTATATGACCAATCCAGCCCAGGGAAGATCCATCCTATATATATACATAATAACTGACATTCAGTCATTCAGTACTGTACAGGGTCAATCTAGCCCAGGTAACTCCATCCCAAACAAAATAAATGATTCGGGCATGATCCATGCCCAGGGAAATTATAAATAAATAAGACAACTCCATGCCCTAGGAAGTCCATCCCAACTATAAATAAATAAATTAATAAATAAGGCAACTCCATGCCCGGGGAAGTCCATCCCAAATATAAATAAATAAATAAGACAACTCCATGCCTTGGGAAGTCCATCCCAAATATGATATCATATGCGCTCACTGTGGGGGGTGCAGACTCCAGAGGGCCTCCTTTAGCCCAAGCGCTATAATAAGCCATTTAGGCATGCTGCGGCGTGCAACCCGATCCCATAACAATAAAGCCTATTAGGCCTTCTGCAGCGTGCAACCCGATCCATATAATAATAACATATATAAAGTCAATATGTCCTGTTGCGACGTGCAGCCTGATCCCATAATTATCCTCACAATCAGGCCCTCAACCTCACTCAGTCATCCATCTCTCCAGTCTCTCGGGCTCACAATGTCATGAAACTAGCCCAAAATGATGATATGATATATCAATAAATAACAACAGAGACTGAGATATGATATGCAATGAATGTATATGACTGGTAAGAAATTACAGTTTGAATGTATAATTCGACAGTAGAAATGACTTCAGTGGGTCTCAATAATATCAGCATTTGCCTAAGCATGATTTATAACATGAGTCACAACTCAGTTTCTCTAACACATGAAAAATACATGGAAAAATATAAGTTAATTGACTATACAGATCTACGGAATCGACTGAGTCTCAATTTCTACGGTGCACGCCCGTCACCTAGCATGTGCGTCACCTCCAAACAATTCACACAACACGTATAATCAGGGTTCATTCCCTCAGCTCCAAGTTTAGAAGTGTTACTTACCTCGAACAAGCCGAATCCAATGCCGAGCAAGATAAATAATACTCCGTAAATTCCACCTACAAACGCTTCCTATCCCCTCAATGCAAGCCAAACGGTCAGTATCTATCCAAACAACGTGCAAATAATTCACAATTTACTCCACTGCTTACAATTTAACAATTTACAAAAATTCTCAACTCCGCTCGGAAAATTGACAGTGGGGCCCACATCTCGGAATCCGACGAAACTCATAAAATCCGATAACTCATTAAATTATGAGTTCAACCATACTAATTTCACTTATATCCGACTCCGAATCGGTATTCAAAACTCGAAAATGCATTTTATGAAATTATAGAAATTTCCTTCGATTTTCTCTTGAAAATTTGATAATTATACACATAAATGAAGATACATCCATGAAATATAATCTCAAGTGAGTCAAGAACACTTACACCAAGTTGTGTGGTGAAATTCCTCTCAAAAGTCGCCCAAACAGAGCTACAAAATCTAACAAATGGGTGAAAATATCGAACCCTCGAACTTAAAGAGTTCTGCCCAGCGTTTCCACATTTGTGGTCGCATTGTCGCATCTACGACCATTGCTTATGTGGTGTAAATCTCACTTCTGTTAGAACATCTTGGCCAGTAGTGATCGTGTCTGCGATGCCCGGGACGCATCTGCGGTTGCGCTTTTGCACCAGGTGCTTCGCACCTGCTAAGTGTTTCGCTCCTGTGTTTTCCAGTGACCGCACCTGTGATGTCGCAGGTGCGCAAATGTGTCCACTTCTGCGATGAGCAGCCTACCTCCCCATTTCGCTTCTGCAAGGAGCTTCTCTCTTCTGTGAAGTCTCTTTTGTCACCAAGGTTCATCAGAAGCGATGACACTAGCAACCAGAATTCTTCAGCATTTTCCGTTAGCCATCAGAAATCCTCGATTTCCGTTAATCTCTTTTGTGACCAAGGCCTCGAGTAAGTTCGATCCGTTAGCCATCAGAAATCCGCCAGACGCCCCCGGGACCTCAACAAAATATACCAACACGTCCAAAAATATGATACGAACTTACTCGAGGCCTTCACACATAATAACATCGAAACGATGAATTGCACCTCGAATCGAATTTATAAACTTTTCTAAATTTCTAAATTCTATTTCTTGTGCCGAATCATATCAAATCAATCCGGAATGACTTCAAATTTTGCGTACAAGTCATATATGATATAACGAAGCTACTGAAATTTTTAGAACTGGATTTCGACCCCGATATCAAAAGAAATCAACTCCACGGTCAAACTTCCAAACTTTAAATTTCGTACTTTTGCCATTTCAAGCCTAATTTAGCTACGGACTTCCAAATAATTTTTCGAACACACTCCTAAGTTCAAAATCACCATACAGAGCTTTGGAATCATCAAAACTCTATTCCAAAGTCGTTTGCATAAAAGTAAAACTTTGATCAACCCTTTTTATTTAAACTTCCAACATGAATTTCATTCATCCGAACTAGTCCCGAAACACCTGAAAATCAAATCCGACAATACACACTGGTCATAATACATCATATGAAGCTATTCAATACTTTAAATAGTTGAAAGGAGCGTAAATACTCAAAATGACCGATCGAGTCGTTACAAAATATATGATGATGCCTTGGTAAAAATGAATAGCATGTGGTATAACTCCTATGTCTTGGTTGCTAGACTTGTGTTCACTTTATGCTTTATGCTTAATATATCTCTTCACTTTGTGAATACTTGTTTGATTGAGAGTCCGAATGAACCCGTCCTTAGGGAGTCATGTGCCATGTATGAAGTGAGTTCTTTGCATAGTCCATGTTATTATATTTGAGTCTAGAACTTTTTCGGAATGTGAATTGAATCGAAATCCTAGGTGTTGCTCGGTTTGAAAAGTGATGTTAGGCTTTCTTTGATCTTTTTGATTTTTGTTGTCTATCATAAATAAAATCATCCATAGTTACCCTTTTGAATCTATAAGCTTTTCTTTTGGCACCCGCATTATAAGTCTATCCCCATTTATTCTTAATTGAATCATTTCGATCCTTAGAGGTCTTAAAGCACTTGAATTGTAAAGAGAACGCTAGAAAGAAGTAATGAGGAAACTTGATGTTGCTGTTGAGTAGAACCAATAGAAGGAAGAAATATGCACTTGTGCTTTAAATAAAAAGATTCACTAGCGGCAAGGCAAAAATACAAAATAATAATAATAAATAAATATTTCTTATTTTTGTTAGTGGATGTGATATGAAGTAGTGCATAAAAAGAAGAAAAAATATTCTGGAGTGAGCTATCTTGTGATAATTGAAGTGGATTGAAGAAAGTTTTGCGCTAAAAGTTAAATACGTGATGTGTTAAATTGCTTAGGATGGTTAGCCACTATATCCTAAATATATTCTACCCCTCCCTTAACCCACATTACAACCATAATAAAGTCCTAGTTGATTTCGGACCGAGCGGGCCTACATTAGTAGAGGTTTACATAATGGGCAAGCGTCCCGTAAAATTGTAGGAAATTATTTTGGCATCCCGTAAAATTTATTTTTTAAGAAATCGACCAACTTTGGTCGGTTTTTCATGTAAAATAAATTTAAAATAATATTCAGAAAACACAACTGAAATCGGTCGGTTATTTTAGTCGGGCATTTTAAAAAAATGACCCACTTCGGTCGGTAATTTTATATTTTTAAATACCGACCGAAATCGGTCGATTATTTTCGCGCGAATATGCAATTAAAGAGAACAAATAAAATAAAAAAAAGTCTTAAACCAAAATGTGCCAATGGTCTAGAAGTAGAATAGTATCCCGCCACAGTACATACCCTGGTTTGATGCCAAGGCGGTGCATCTTTTAATTACATAATTAAAAATTCTGACCGACTTCGGTCGAAAAATACCGACCAACTTCGGTCCCTTTTTTTGGAAGATTTTTCTTTTTTGGTCATTTGTGAAATTTAATTGACCGATTGAAATCGGTCAAAAAATGCGACCGACTTCGATCGCTATTTATTACCGACCAACGTAATTTTGACGGATTAAAGTCGATCGGAAATATTTTGAAAGCTTAAATTTCTTAAGGACTGAGATCCCTATCAAAGCCGCCAATATTCTGTTCTCACAAGTTTATATTTCCCAACATATAAACAAAAAAACAAGGGCAAATACAATAAGTCTTCTCAGTCTACTACTCCTTGTGTCCCACGTATTATTTGTCATTAGCCTTTGGAAATTCAATATTTTTTTTTAACTATATAT